>CAUYQU010027905.1:0-22003 GCA_963574635.1 Cheracebus regulus
GGCCATCTTGGATCTCTCTCCGCCCGGTGATGAAGTTTTTCTGTTTCTTAGTTTTCCTTTGGCGGACGCCCCTTCCCCACAGAGCCAGACCTTCCCGGGTTCGCTGTGCTTGCTGTGAAACTCTCAGTCTGCAGCGCTTCCAATTGCTGTTTTCCTTGTGGGGATGGGACCAGCCGAGCCCGTCCATCCCGTACACTCCGCACCGGGAAGCGCCGCGCTGGAGCACCGGCAAAACAGCTGCCGAGTCGCGCTGGCGACCCGTGTGGCTCCTCTGCCGGGAATCTTCCGGTCTGTGGGCAACAAAAATTCGTCGCAAAGTGCGGCGTCCACTCGTTCTCTGCGCTTTCACTGGGAGCTACACTCCTGAGCTGTTGCTAATCGGCCATCTTGGATCTCTCTCCAAATCTTTTTTTTTTTTTTGAGACAGAGTCTCACCTTGTCACCCAGGCTGGAGTGCAGTGGTGCGATCTCGGCTCACTGCAACCTCCCCCTCCCGGGTTCAAGCGATTCTCCTGCCTCAGCCTCCCGAGTAGCTGGGATTACAGGTGCGAGCCAGCACATCTGGCTAACTTTTGTATTTTTAGCAGAGATGGGGTTTCACCATGTTGGCCAGACTGGTCTCAAATTCCTGACCTCAGATGATCCACCTGCCTCAGCCTCCCAAAGTGATGGGATTACAGGTGTGAGCCACCACGCTCAGCTAAAAATATATACATATAAATCTTTAGTTCTGCTATTCTATTAGGAAAAAGGGCATGTGCTTCCTTGACTTACCGCAGGAGGAGTAAGCTTAAGTCAATGTTGCTAGATTTACTCAAACAATTAGGTCCTACTGGAGGTGCCCACACAGAGAACCAGGAGGAGGCAAGAAAATGAAGAGTGATCAGACCTGACCACGGTAAAACCTGAAGACAGATGCACAGAGGAATTAAATGATCGTTTTTACATATTCATGGCCTAGCAAGGGCACATCAACTTCCAGATTGAGAGTAATGCGATGAGCTGGGTGCAGTGGCTCATGCCTGTAATCCCAACAGTTTGCGAGGCTGAGGCAAGCAGATTATTTGAGGTCAGGAGTTCGAGATCATCATGGCCAACATGGAGAAACCCCATCTCTACCAAAAAATACAAAAATGAACTGGGCATGGTGGCACATGCCTGTAATCCCAGCTACTCGGGAAGCTGAGGCAGGAGAATCACTTGAACCCAGGAGGTGGAGGTTGCAGTGAGCTGAGATCACTACTCCAGCCTGGGAAACAGAGTGAGACTCCATCTCCAAAAAAAATAAAAAATAAAAAAGAGTGATGCTATGACTAGAAGATGTTGTTGGTGAGATTCATCCCAAATCTGCCTGGAACACCCTGGATCTGCTTCCTCCACTGAGTGCACTTCGACTCCTACACTTACTGCCCTGTCTGATGGTTCTCTCCAGTTCCCTCCTTTTCCTGAGCACTTCACCATGCTGGTCTCTATCTGTGCTTCTGGGCTAGTGCCCAGTGCCTTCCTTGGGCACTCTTCTTCAAGTGGACTGTGGAGTGATGCTGATGCCAACTCTGTAAATTGTTCAACCTCTATTTGTTTCAAAAATACACTTGGGAGAAAAAAATTACTACAACATGGTGTAATCATATAAGAGAACCACGTAGCAGTTTAGACTGACCCAGAGTTGCATGTATTAATGTAATCATCATAATTTTTAAAATATAATATTGAGGTAAACAGCAAGTTTCAGAAGGATTTATAAAGATGATTTACATAGTTTTAAAATATGCAAAAGCACTATCAACTGTTTGTGGACATATGGAAAGGCAATTAAATGATAAAACACCAAATTCAGGAGAGAAGTTAGGAAGATGATAAATGAAATTAGAGAGAAAATGGGACTTCAACTCTATAATGGTTCTTTGTAAAAAACAAAAAATATGAAGCTATTGTTAATTTTTTAAAAGTTGGGCAGTAGGTACATGGGTGTGTATATGATGATTCACACAAATTGCTGGTGTGTTTGAAATATTTCACAATTAGAAAAAATTAAACAAGAAGCAGTCATCCACATTCAGAAGTTTCTAGCTCTTAAAAGACTTTCAAACTGAAGTCTGTGGCTGGCTATACTGTGCTTTCCAAGGACCAGAGAGTACTTGCTCAATATGAATGTCTGCCATATCTTCTACAGTACTCATGAGCTTACTTAAATTATCCCTTTTAACTGAAGTAAGACCCTCAACATGCATTCAGGACATACAGGTAGATAACAATGTCAGTGAAAGGTAATAAGACTCTTCCATAAAAATATAGCTCTTGATTGGTCAAGCACGGTGGCTCACATCTGTAATCCTAGCACTTTGGAAGGCTGAGGCAGGCAGTTCACAAGGTCAGGAGATCGAGACCATCCTGGCCAACATGGTGAAAACCCCAACTCTACTAAAATAAAAAATAAAAATAAAAAATAAAAAATAATTAGCTAGGCGTGGTTTCGTGGACCTGTAGTCCCAGCTACTCCGGAGGCTGAGGCAGGGAAATCGCTTGAACCCATGCAGCAGAGGTCACAGTGAGCTGAGATAGCGCCACTGCACTCTAGCTTGGCAACAGAGCAAGACTTCTCAAAAAAAAAAGAAAGAAAGAAAAGGAAATATAGCTCTTGGCTAACAAGTTTGTAGGTAAATAGATAATAAATCTTTAAAAATAGCAAGTATTTAATGGAAGAATGCTTTTAAACATCAATTGGTAAGCTAAAGCCACATGGTTATATAATTCTTATTAAAGATTCATAGACGACTAGCCTTGCAACTGAAAGAACTTAGATATTATCCACTTCAATGCTTTTCCATCCTTTCAGCTGCACATCTTCTGTTCAACTGAACTCTTAGGAGAAGTAGAGAAGTGTCTCTGGCTGAGGCAAAGGTAGGGCTGCTCTCTGAGTACTTACTTCCCCAAACAACTGGTGGTATCTTCTATGGGAATACGCTAGCAGACTTTGGAAAAACAATAAAACTATACCCTTTCCTCATTACTCCCTCCTATCCTCCTCCCCAACTTAGTTCAAAGGGTGCACTGCCCATCTGCTTCATATCTGCTCCATTCCTAGCTTCCCGAATCAGCTCATCCTCACTGTTTTGATTTCCCAGAATCTAGACTATGAATTTCTTTTCAATTTTGAAAACCTAGCTAGATGTGGTGGCGTACAGCTATAGTTCCAGCTACTTGGGAGGCTGAGGCAAAATGATCACTTAACCGCAAGCCCAGGAGTCCAAGATCAGCCTAAGCAATATAGTGGGATCCCATCTCTTTAGGAAAAAACAAAAACAAACAAAAAAACCCTCTTCAACCATATGAATGAGATTCAGGGAAGTAGTCATCTTTACCTGATGATTGGTCACGAGTACCGACCCAGAAAATCCTCCAAACACACTTCCTTTTCTTGAAACCTTCTCCTGCCTCAGCTGCACAGATGCCCACACACTTGTCCTGTCTCCTTCCTGTGGACACCTTCTTCAGTCTTCCCTGTAGTCTCTCCCTCCTCTGCCTTTCTCTTAGGGATTTGGGCTCCTCAGAGTTTTCTCTTAGGCTCTCTTTGCATTATTCATTCCTCCTTTTGGGGTAATCATGTTCACTTCAGTTGTTATTTATGTGCCAATGACTTCCAAATTTCTAGCCTAGACATTTCCAAAAGTACTAGATTTTTATATCCAAATGCACTCTGGGTACCACCACTCAGATCTCCCAGAGCAGCACCACACTCCTTTAGTGTTCCACGTGGTTGTGAGCAACACCATCATCTCCCAGACATGTGTTTCAGAAACTCCAGAGTCACCCTAGGCCCTCCTTTACTGTGCACTTCACACAGTCTGCTGGCTCTATTTTTTTTTTTTTTTTTTTGAGACAGACTCTCCCTCTGTCACCAGGCTGGAGTGCAGTGGCGTGATCTCAGTTCACTGCAACCTCCACCTCCTGGGTTCAAATGATTCTCCTGCCTCAGCCTCCTGAGTAGCTGGGACTTCAGGTGCACATCACCACGCCCAGCTAATTTACATACTTTCGTTTTGTTATTTGAGACAGTCTCAATCTGTCACCCAGGCTGGAGTGCAACGGTATGACCTCGGCTCACTGCAACCTCCGCCTCCTGGGTTCAAGCGATTCTTCTGCCTCAGATTCCTGAGTAGCTGGGACTACAGGCGTGCGCCCCTGCGCCGCCACATCCAGCTAATTTTTTTGTATCTTTATAGAGACAGGGTTTCACCATGTTGGCCAGGTTGGTCTCAATCTCTTGGCCTCGTGATCCACCCGCCTCAGCCTCCCAAAGTGCTGAGGTTACAGGCGTGAGCCACCACGCCCAGCCTGCTGGCTCTACTTCTGACTGTCCTCTCCAGTCTATTGGCTCAGCTCTATTCAGACCAGCAAAATCTCTTGCCCTGGATTACCGCAGTGGGTTCTTTAAGCTAACTTTTCTGTTCCCCAATTTCAGCCTCCTCCAATCTACTTTTCACATACTGCAGAACAAGCTTTCTAAATCAAAGAGGGAGACAGAAAGAGACAAAACAGATTATAAAGTAATGTTTTAATTGTATCTTTTTTAAAAAGATGGGGGCAGGAAACTGCTGGCTCCATCATTTTTTAAGACCTGTTTAAAGTAAAGCGCCTGGCCAGGTTCGGTGGCTCACGCCTGTAATACCAGCACTCTGAAAAGCCGAGGTCGGCAGATCACTTGAGGTGAGGAGTTTGAAACCAGCCTGGCCAACATGGTGAAACCCTGTCTCTACTAAAAATACAACATGTAGCTGGGCGTGGTGGCGCATGCCTATAGTCCCAGCCACTCAGGAGGCGGAGGCAGAATTTCTTGAACCCAGGAGGTGGAGGCTGCAGTGAGCTGACATTGCCCCATTGCACTCCACACTGGGCAACAGAGCCAGACTCTGCTTCCAAAATAAAATAAAATAAAAATAAATAAATAAAGCACCCAAGAAAAACCACCCCTATAGCCTTTTTTTTTTTTTTTTTTTTTTTTTTTTCCTGAGACAGGGTCTCACTGTGGCACCCAGGCTGAAGTGCAGTGGCATAATCACAGTTCACTGCAGCCTCAATCTCAAGCAGTCCTCCCACCTCTGCCTCTCAAATAGCTGGGATAACAGGCATGCACCAACACACGTTGCTAATTTTTTTTTATTTGTGGAGACAGGGTCTCCCTATGTTGCCCAGGGTAGTCTCAAACTCCTGCCCCACAGCCTTTTCTTACAAATAGAAAATTGGCTATTTCTGGTTTTAAGATTTACTGAGTTCTTGAATGTATACACATATTTTCAACTTGCTCATTTTCTCCCCTTTATCAAGAGCAGTGGTAGGAATAAAATATATTTTCATGGTATTTCTTGCTAATAGGAAGCCTTTAAGCAGAGCATAGACTTTGCTGCTGTCCAATACAGTAGCCATTAGCCATATGTGGTTAAATTTTAATTAATTGAAAGTAAATTAAATTGAACAATCAGTTCCCTAGTCCCACTAGCCACATTCGAGTGTTCAACAGCCACATGCGGCTGGTGGCTACCATGCTGGACACCACAGAACCTTCCCATCACTGCGGAAAGTTCTAAACCGTGCCATTCTAGAGGCCACAGGCACCAGCACCCCCTCCTACCTTACTCTTGGTCACCTCACACATCCACAACACCCAACCAGCTACAGGGAGGCATCTGAGTTTGTTTCAGCCAGTTTGTCTAGACCCCAGAGAATCAAGTCCAAATTCCTTACTAGGATGTGTGAGCCCTGCTGTAAGTTCGCCCCTGCCTTTCCTCATCTACCTGTGGAACACTGCCTGGAATTCCTTGGCCCACTCAACTTTGGTTCACCTTCCTTTGTCTCCACATCCATCCCTGCTCCTCCTTCACCCTCTTCACACATGCCTTCAGAACAAAGCTCAAGGAAACTATTTCCACTATTGGCCCTGCTCGCACAGTGCTGATGATCCCTTCCCTTGGGCTGACTGGGTCCTGCACACATTTCACGAAATTGCCACTGTTTATATGTCTTTCAGCCCCCACTAGACTGTGAGCCTCTTGGCACCCAGTCTGTTGAATGTTGCTAAACAATAGGATGAGACACTGAGTGCCAGTCTGTTCAGGCTGCTGTAACAGAATACCAGAGTGGGCGGCTTCAACAACAGACATTTATTTTCTCACAGTTCTGGAGACTGAAAGCTCAAGATCAAGGTGCCAGAGGGTTCACTTCTGATGAAGCCTCTCTCCTTGGCTTGCAGACAGCTGCCTTCTCACTATGTCTTCACATGACCTTTCTATGCACATATATCCCTGGTGTCTCTTCCTCTTCTTATAAAGATACCAGTCCTACTGGATGAGGGCCCACCCCCTTGACCTCATTTGACCTTAAATATCTCCTTAAGGTGCTATCTTCAAATATAATCCACTGGGGTTAGGGCTTCAACATACCAACAATTGTGTCCTTTTGTTTCAGAGACTTAAAGTTTCTTTACTAAAGATACTGCAGAAAAAGTTCTCAAATCTGAAAGGGTGTAAAAGTTCTTTTTCTGCTATTTGCAAAATGGTACTCTTAAATTATGAACAGTTCACTGTAGAAAGAAGACAACACAGGATTTCTATTCTTTACTTACAGCTGATTAATAAAAAGTCTAAAAGGAAACCCCCACATATTCACTCTCCCCCTACTATAATTTTAGCTGCTGCCTTCAAGAACAAAGGAAATCTTAAGAACAGAGGCTGGCCAGGTGCAGTGGCTCACGCCTGTAATCTCAGCAGTTTGGGAGGCCGAGGTGGGCAGATCACGAGGTCAGGAGTTCAAGACCAGCTTGGCCAACATGTGAAAGCCTGTCTCTACTAAAAATACAAAAATTAGCTGGGCATGCTGGCACGTGCCTGTAATCCCAGCTACTCAGGAGGCTGAGGCAGGAGAATTGCTTGAACCAGGACCTGAGAGGCAGAGGTTGCAGTGAGCCGAGATAGCACCACTGCACTCCAGCCTCAGCGACAGAAAGATTCTGTCTCCAAAAAAAAAAAACAGAGGTCATATATTTCCTGTGTGAAAAGGGAAGGGAAACCCTTGGGTATATTACTCTAAGTGATTATTTACCAATACACAATAGAAGTAACAGTTATTTTAAAGTGATGTGTCTTCACTCATTATACAGCTTTTTCCTTGCCAAGCAGTTTATGATTTCCTAGTCTTTTTAATAGACAAGTGCAGTATTGAAAATGTCAACTAATTTAATGGTGTAAAAACTGAACCACAAGAATCATGTTAGTCCTACCCAGAAGCAAGCTGACTGTACAGCAAAAATTAGTTTTAAAAGATTTACTGGGAAGCTGATAGTGGAGGAGGCTATACATGTACAAGGGTAGGAGGAATATGGGATAGTTTTGTACCTTTCTGTCAATTTTGCTGTGAACCTAAAACTGCTCTTAAAAAATCTGTAAAGACTGGGCACAGTGGCTTACGCCTATAATCCCAGCAATTTGGGAGGCCAAGGTGGGTGGATCACAAGGTCAGGAGTTTGAGACCAGCCTGGCCAACATGGCAAAACTCTGTCTCTACTAAAAATATAAAAATTAGTCTGGCGTGATCACTGCGATCTCAGCTCGCTGTAATCTCTGCCTCCCAGATTCAAGCCATTCTCCTGCCTCAGCCTCCTGAGTATCTGAGAATACAGGTGCCTACCACCATGCTTGGCTAACTTTGTTTTGAGACTGAGTTTTCCTCTTGTTGCCCAGGCTGGAGTGCAACGGCATGATCTTGGCTCACTGCAACCTCCGTCTCCCGGATTCAAGCAATTCTCCTGCCTCAGCCTCCCAAGTAGCTGGGATTACAGGCATGCACCACCACACCTGGCAAATTTTGTATTTTTAGTAAAGACGAGGCTTCTCCATGTTGATCAGGCTGGTCTCAAACTCTCAACCTCAGGTGATCTGCCCATCTCAGCCTCCCAAAATACTGGGATTACGGGGTTGAGCCACTGTGCCCAGCCAATTTTTTTGTATTTTTAGTAGAGACGGGGTTTCATCATGTTGGCCAGGCTGGTCTCAAACTCCTGGACCTCAGGTGATTCACCCACCTTGGCTTCCTAAAGTGCTGAAATTACAGACTTGCGCCACTGTACAGGGCCTGAATTCACTTTTATGGTAAATAAATGTGTATCACATCAGGCAAGACAATACATTAAAAGATTAAACATGTGACTTGAAAAACAACACTGCAGCTCTTAAACTTTTTTTTTTCAACTTTCTAAAGACACTTATCCTGGTCCCTGACCTGCCCTGATGATGAGAGAAGCAGCCACACATGGCTAATGCTCACTGAGGACACACTACATGAAAGGCGGCACCAGGCACAGGGGTGACTCCACTCCTTCATGCTCATTTCCATGAGGACACGTCATCAGACAGACTCTGCACTCCAGCAGACCAGTGCCCCCATCTCTGAATCTCTTTTCCAACTTCTAAGTCTTGGACGTATATTCAATCCACTTTGTGAGACTAAAGGTCAAAGAGGAGGAGGGAACTAAATGACCGAGAGGCTGTCTTGGACTGCACAACCCTGACACACACACACACCCTAGACACCTTTGCTGAAGGCCTGCCCTAGGGAAAAAGGCAGGAATAGTCTCCCTATAGACAAGTGTCCTTGAGACAGCATGTTTCTTATTCCCTGTCAACAAGTGTCAGGTGTGAGAGGTCAAGGCCGTTTACAGACCTGGCCAGCACGGAGCAGAACAGCAATGCCACTCTCTTAAAGGTCCTTTGGACTGCTCCAAGTAGGGAAGACCAAAGTAAGACATAGAATTATCAACAGTAGTAATACTTTGGGTAATTACCTATTGCAATTATTTATTGTATTCCTTAAAATAAGTGCTCCTAAAGAAAAGCAGATGGTGTTGAGTCACATAGAGGCAGAGTCAGCAAGCCAGAGGAGTTGGACATGGACAATGCATAAGCCTGCTCTGGTGCCTAAAACTCAGAGGAACAAGGCAGGTTTGGCCCCTGCTCTCATGAAGCTTCATGATGGGTAACTAAACCACAGTCAAATACAGGCAACAGAATCCTGAGAACAGTGAAGCATTCAATACACCTTGACCAACAACCATGTGCCAGGTACAAACTCGAAGAGCAGACTATTAATAAGGAAGACAAACATCTAAACTGACAACGCCAGATAAATCAGCCCTTCTAAGGTGGGTCTAAATCAGTGACCCTCTATGGCAGTTCACATCCTCTGAAAAGCAGATGCTGTCAGCGATTAGATGTGAAAGAGATTTATGTGGGAGAACGCCCTTGAGGGAAAATGGGGAGAGAACCAGTGGATTTTTGCCAGGGTAAGAGGAAAAGGTGGCAGGTTGGACAGAAAAAGTCTTAGACTAAAGGCAGCACTAACAAAGTTCCGGCCAATGGGGAGTCCTTGAGCCAAAGTTCCCATCAGGACTCCTGGGAAAGAGCCCTAGTATTCCTGCTATAGGAAGCATAGCCTCAGCTTGAGAGCAGTGTGGACCCACAACACAAGCAATGAGGCCATCAGTGGATTACGCCCTCATGGGCCCCGAACAAACTATTAGATTAGTTGTAGGTCATTGAGCTCCACACCAGTGAGACCTCTCCAGCTTAGCCTGGACTCCTACAAGAGGACAGAAGCAACAATGCACTCATCTCAGTCTCCTCTAAGTTTTTTCTTTCTGGTCACTTAAAGCAACAAAGACCACATTCTGATTCAATGCCTCCCTGAGGCACAGATCCATCCTGCTGATGGGTTCAATGAATTAGAAAAACTGCTGTAAAAATAGCTAAGTATTAATCCATTTACAGAGGATTCTTTATTTGAAACAGAATAAACACCATGTGAGGTTTTTCACCTTTCTTATTCAGTAAGCATCCATTAAAGTGCCTAAAACGTACAAGGTGCTGGAGATAGAAAGATGAACAGATCAAACCCTCCTCTTGAAATGTTCCCTGTAGAATGGTATAGAAAAGACAGGCAAACAAATAATTATGAAACAAATAACTATGATCCTACAAAAGTGATACAATGAGTTTTAAAAGAATACAGAGCACAGGCACTTTATTCTGTGAGGGTCGTGGAGGAAGGAGCTTTAGTAGAAGGCAGAGCCTCAAAGAGAAAGTGAAGTTTCAACTTAAGTGGCAAAAGAAAGGAATTAAACAGGTACAGAATAGCTGGCAATGAAGCATTTTTAAAGTTTTAGGATATTAAAATTGAAATCACTGATACTTCTTTTTTAAAACCAACATGTGATTAACCTGAAAGAACTTGTGCATATATAATGTATAAATCTTGATGAGTTTAAAGATAAGTATATCCCATGAAACCATCCCACAAACATAACCATCATCTCTCAAAGTTTCTTCTTTTTCTGTTATGAAAACATTTAACATAAAGATCTACTCTCTTAACAAATTTTTAAGTATATAATACAGTATTGTTAACGATATACATTATGCTGTACAGCAGCTCTCTAGGAGTTATTCACCTTGCATAACTGAAACTATATCCCCTTTGATCAACACCTTCCAGATTCTCCCTCCACCCAAGTCCCGAATAACCACCATTCTACTCTCTGCTTCTATAAGTTTGACTGTTCTAAGTTCCTGATACAAGTGGGCTTGTGTAGTATTTGTTCTGGTGCTGGTTTTCTTCTTATTATTATTTTTTTAGACAGGGTGTCATGGAGTGTAATGGTGCAATTTCAGGTCACTGCAGCCTCCGCCTCCTAGGTTCAAAGGGTTCTCCCTGCCTAAGCCTCCTGAGCAGCTGAGTTTACAGGTACTTGCCGCCACATCTAGCTAATTTTTGTATTTTTAGTAGAAACAGAGTTTTGCCATGTTGCCCAGCTGGTCTGGAACTCCTGGCCTCAAGTTATCCATGGGCATCAGCCTCGCAGGATTGCTGGCATGAGCCACCACACCTGGCCCCAATTTTTGTATTTTTAGTAGAGATGGGGTTTTACCAAGTTATCCAGGCTGATCCTAAACTCCTGAGCGCAAACGATCTGCCATCCTCAGCCTCCCAAAGTGCTGGGATTACAAGTGTGAGCCACCGTGCCCAGCTGGTGCTGATTTTTTTTTTTTTTTTTTTTTGAGACGGAATCTCATTCATTGCCCAGGCTGGAGTGCAATGGCGCAATTTAGGCTCACCGCAACCTCCGCCTCCCGGGTTCAAGTGATTCTCCTGCCTCAGCCTCCTGAGTAGCTGGGATAACAGGTGCCCACCAACACGCCCAGCTAATTTTCTGTGTTTTTAGTAGAGACAGGGTTTCACTATGTTGGTTAGGCTAATCTCAAACTCCTGATCTCAGGTGATCTACCCGCCTCGGCCTCCCAAGGTGCTAGGATTACAGGTGTGAGCCACCATGCCTGGTCAGGTGCTGATATTTTTAAATAAACTTATAAATCAAAATTTTATAAAAAGACACTTGTACTGGGATAATTTACTATGGGGGAAAAAAAACTCTGAAGAGGGTATTCCTGAATCATGAATAATACATTTTGTTAGTGTTACATACAAGCAACTAGTCAGTAAGTATAATTGTTAAAGATTTTCAAATACGTTTTATGAACTGAAATGCCTGATTGTCCTTATATACATAAACTGAAATATTTATTAAACTAGACAATAGCTTTAAAATGTTACAAAAAATATAAAGAAAGTGATAATGACATTCATGTCTTTCAGCTACTATGTTCTAGCTATTCAAGAGGCTGAGGCAAGAAGATCGTTTGAACCCAGGAGTACAAGGCAGCAGTGAGCTATCCTCTCATTACTGCACTCCTGCCTGGGCAACAGAGTAAGACCCTATCTTTAAAAACAAAACAAAACAAAACAAAACAAAACAAAAAAAACTAATACATAAAATTTTAAAAATATTTAACTCACTTGAAATTTTTAATAAACTGACTAGATGTTAAAGTAAATAATATTTTTTACTAAAGGTAATACATTTCTGAACAAAAACATTTAGTGGGAAGAGGTATTACTTTACATTTTTGCCAGTCGCTTTAACTCTGACTTCAGAGAAGACACAAGGATTCTCATATCTGCTTCAGCATCCATCTGTTGCACTATATGGTTTTTTGGTTGAAGTGTATGAATCAAATCCATTTTCAGAGAGATATGCAGTTGGAAAAGGGAAGGGTGTTTTCAGCAGCATTTTCAGATCACTGTGGACATTCTTCTTTGATACCACCCCAAAACTAGGCAAGGGGTAGTCTCTTAACAAAATAGTTCCGGGCACAGTGGCTCACGTCTGTAATCCCAGCACTTTGGGAGGCCGAGGCAGGCGGATCGTGAGGTCAGGAGATCGAGACCATCCTGGCTAACACAGTGAAACCCCATCTTTACTAAAAAAAACAAAAATTAGTCGGGCGTGGTGCCACGCACCTGTAGTCCCAGCTACTCGGGAGTCTGAGGCAGGAGAATCACTTGAACTCAGGAGGCGGAGGTTGCAGTGAGCTGAGATCACGCCACTGTACTCCAGCCTGGGGGACAGAGCAAAACTCTGTCTCAAAAAAAAAAAAAAAAAAAAAGTTGTAATGTAGAATCTAAAACTATCAGTGTACTTTTCATATCATTACATTAAAATCCATTGGCCTATCTTTTGAATGAATCTTTTACCATGCACCATAATGAGCTGGAAAATACTAGTTCACAGAATTATGCAGATCTTCCAAATGTTGACACATTTCATTGTGTTAATGAATACTCATTTATTAACATTGCCACCAATCAAAGAAGTTCTTAACTATTGAGAAACTGTCAAGCCATGGTAGCAGATAAAAGTTTTTCAAAATTTTGAATTTTGCTTAAAAGCACAAATATTATCATTGGTCATAAATTGTCAGTTATTTTCCTTCATTTATTTTCCAGAAAATGTCCACCAAATACCCAAGTGTCAATAACTGCAGCTTGTCTGCCACCCACTTCTTCAAGCAAAAATGGCATTTCACAATAAAAGCAGCTAGTTCGCTTTGCAACTCAAACTACACAACTGCTGTTTCTCAAAACAGACACTGTACCTCTTTGTGCAGCAAAAGTGCTTCAAAGCAAAAGCACTTTGGCCTTTTAAAAAAGGCCAAAATTTTTTAAAATTAATTTTTGCTGCTTCATCAGGGTATGTTTAAGTGAAAGCAGCCCTTTTTGCTTTTTTTAAACTGCAAGTGGAGAAGTAGTGAATAATACAATGACTATTAGTGCCACATGCAGTCCCTGCCTCAATTTATGTTAAAGAGCCAGCAGTTTTCCCTACCACTGCTTTTGGACCATCAGTACAAGTGTCAACACAGTGAAAATAAAAATGGCATCTTTAGGGCTGGGCGTGGTGGCTCATGCCTGTAATCCTAGCACTTTGGGAGGCCGAGGTGGGTGGATCACCTGAGGTCAGGAGTTCAAGACCAGCCTAGCCATCACGGTGAAAGCCCATCTTGAAAAAAAAAAGAAATGACATCTTTAGTATTACTATAAAAATAGTCTTCCCAGATAGGCCTCCAGAAAGGCTCATGAGAGGTCTGTGAACCATGGTTTGAGAACTACAAGACTGGGCCTGGCGTAGTGGCTCAAACCTGTAATCTCAGCACTTTGGGAGGCCGAGGCGGATAGATCATTTGAGGTCAGGAATTCGAGGCCAGCCTGACCAAAATGATGAAAGCTTGTCTCTACTAAAAAAAAAAAAAAAAAAAAAAAATTAGCCAGGCATGGTGGCGCATGCCTGTAATCCAAGCTACTTGGGAGGCTGAGGCAGAAGAATCACTTGAACCCGGGAGGCAGAGATTGCAGTAAGCCGAGATTGCACCACTGTACTCCAGCCTGGGCAACAGAGTCAAACTCCATCTCAAAAGAATAAAAATAAAATAAATAAAGAGAACTGGCTGATTACTTCCGGAAGAAACATAGGAAACAGTCACCAGAGGTCACCTCTGGGAAAAGGTAGGAGGGAGACTCATTCTACCCTACATTTCCTTTGAACTCTTTCATTTCTCTGCCATGTGTATATGCATTACCTTTTCAATACAACATTGTGCAAAGCCTTATGATCTGTGGAAAAGAGCTAAATATGACTTTTTTTTTTTTTTGAGACTGGAGTTTTGCTCTTGTTGCCCAGGCTGGAGTGCAGTGGTGCAATCTCGGCTCACTGCCACCTCCGCCTCCTTGGTTCCAGCAATTCTCCTGCCTCAGCCTCCCAAGTAGCAGGGATTACAAGCATACACCACCACACCTGGCTGATTTTTTGTATTTAGTAGAGATGAGGTTTCACCATGTTGGTCAGGCTGGTCTCAAACTCCTAACCTCAGGTGACCCACCCACCTCGACCTCCCAAAGTGCTGGAATTACAGGTGTGAGCCACTGCGCCTGGCCAAACATGAGACCTTTTATATACCACAAAATATTTAAGAAGCACAACAAATGTTTATTAACATAATGGCAATGCCAGGCTGTCATTTTGAAAATTAAGAATTATGACGGAGCACAGTGGCTCACACCTGTAATCCTAGCACTTTGGGAGGCCGAGATGGGTGGGTCACCTGAGGTCAGGAGTTCAAGACCAGCCTGACTAATTTGGTGAAACCCCATCTCTACTAAAAAAACAAAAATTAGCCAGGCGAGGTGTCGGGCACCTGTAATCCCAGCTACTTGGAGGGCTGAAGCAGGAGAATCGCTTGAACCCAGGAGATGGAGGTTGCAGTGAGCCAAGATCGAGCCACTGTACTCCACCCTGAGTGACAGAGGGAGACTCCGTCTCAAAAAAAAAAAAAAAAAAAGAGTATCACAGATTTTAGAAATTAAAGACAGTTAAAGAGAAAAAAAGCTTTGTGAGAGAAATCTCTTCCTGTATACTCACAAACTGCATTTTTCCCCCTTTTCATTTTATTGCATCTAAACTGGAAGTCCTGCATTGTAGAACATAAGAAATCAAGAAAAAGACTAAAGTTAAAGCTGTAGAATAGACCTATTAACCAGAATAAAATAATAGGAGTGGGATAAAGGTGGCCTATTGTGTAGGAATTTCCTCTGTAACCTACTGCAGACCCCTAAAACAAAGAACAAAATACCATCATCCATGTTTTTAAAGCAGCTCAGCAGCAATAGCTCTAAGACACTGTACAGCACTGGTGTGCCAAAAGCAGCTCTGAGGTGTGTCCAAGAATTTGTTACAGTAACAGGCAAAGCACAAAGGTTTGGGAATTAATTCTTTTTTTAAATATCAAGGTTATACCTCTAATGACCTCACTTTCATCCATGAACATCCTGACAGGTTTTCAGGAACCACATGTATGAATTCTTCTGTATGTGTTCATGGCTGGGGGCAAGGGGTCTAAGAAGGGGTCTAAGAAGAGTGGGGTTCCATGTACTTCCACTCTTTATCTTAATCTGAAGCAGATTCCTAAGTCAAGAGGGCAAAACAGCCAGAAAAGTTAAGGAGGAAGAACACAGCTACGCCTTATTTCCCTCTTGGGAATCTATAACAGAAATTCAGCAAACTTGCCCTAGGGAAAGAAATCACAGCATTCTACCAGAACTTTCCCGGACCAACGCCAATCACAATGGTTAATAAGAATGCAGTGAGGATACCAGAGAATAAGGCCAGGTGTGAAGTATGAATAAAGGCAGGGATACTTTCAACAGGCTGAGGGGAAGGGATGCAGGATTTTCTAGATTATTTAGATACCACTCATTACCAGTTTCCATTGAAGGCAGCATCTTTGTCACTTTTAAGCTTCTTCTTCCTTCCAACCTACCAAGCACAGTGACAACTCTGTTTTAGGCAATTTCTCACTCAGATAAATGTGAATGCTGTGAAAAAGTTATACTATTTTGACAAGATATAAAAATAATAACAAGGAAATACTAACTTTGGTTGTTTTAGGACTATATATCTCCCTTTAATGATGTAAATAAAACACCTTACCAGTTTCAAAGATTTTCACACACTATCTGACTGAATCTTTACAATAAACCTGGAATGTCAATAAAGCTGGTATTCACCTCCTTTTACAGCTGACCAAACCCAAGTTTACAGACATTATAATTCACTGGAGATTTACAGACACTTTACCAGATGCCAGCCACTGTGTGAAGATGCCAAAAATCTGCCTAAAACGAAGTCCTTATCAGTAACCATCTCCAAATCCAAAGAGAAGACCCCATGTCAACAACAACCACAACACAAACTATAGAAGCCAGCACTAACCTGCAGAAGCGCCCTGGAAGCAGGTCCACATGTGTGACTGTGACTAAGTAATCACTGACCTATGTTGGCCAAAAGAAGTGTCAGGCTAATCTAGCAGCACAGAAAGAAGCCAAGAAGCCAGAGCTTCTACCTCCTTGGCTGCCACTCTACTACTCTGCTCTCTGCTGTCTTTTCCCCTTAACACTTTTTTTTTTTTTTTTTTTTGGAGACAAAATCTCATTCTGTCTCCCAGGCTAGAATGCAGTGGCATATAAAGGCTCACAACCTCCTCTAGTGATCCTCCCACCTCAACCCCTTGAGTAGCTGGGACTACAGGCACACACCACCATGCCCAGCCTATTGTTTTGGTAGGAGGCAGGGTCTCCCTTTGTTGCCCAGGCTGGTCTCAAACTCCTGGGCTCAAGCGATCCTCCGGCCTCGGCCTCTCAAAGTGCAGAGATTACAGGCCTGGGCCACCATACCTGGGCTTAATACTTTTTTTGTTTACTTCCTTTCTCAGCTTAAGGTAGTTTTCCATGTTACATAATCTTACACGTTTACTTACCTATACATCTCCTACATATCTCTAAAATGACAACAGCATAAATGAATTCAATAAATAGAAAACATTTCTTTCATTTATGTACTTATGTTTTGTCCCACAAATTATGAAGTTCTTTGAGGAAAGGATTCAATTATCAATTCCTTGCAGCACTCAAACATAACTACAAGATAATGAGAAATTGAGAGAATAATGAATACATTGGAGCAGAAATTAGGAGCAATATGCAAAAATATATTTGAAATGTGTAGAATCTAAACTGCATATATATGATTTTCCCTAAAGAGCCTTAACAAATGCAGTACAGTAGATCCTGTCAAATTTCTAAATTAAGTCTGTCAGACCGCCTAAGAGCATCTAATCACCAAAAATTCTCAAATCCATCCATTTCTTTCCTTTTTCTCTTTGAGAGACACAGTGTCGCTCTATCGCCCAGGCTACAGTGCTCCAAAGTTCAAGTGATTCTCCTGCCTCAGCCTCCCAAGTAGCTGGAACTACAGGTGCACACTACCTTGCCCCAGCTGATTTTATTTTAACACTGTAGAGACAGAGTCTTGCTATGTTACCCAGGCTGTTCTGAACTCCTGTCTTCAAGCCACCGTGGCCTCCCAAAGTATTGGGATTACAAGCATGAAGCCACTGTGAACTCAGCCTGTACTTCCATTTTTTAAAAATGTGCCACAAGCCAGGCACAGTGGCTCACGCCTATAATCCCAGCACTTTGGTAGGCAGAGGCAGGTGGATCACCTGACATCAGAAGTTGGAGGCCAGCCTGGCCAACATGGTGAAACCCCACCTCTACTAAAAAAACAAAAATTAGCTGGGTGTGGTGGCGGGCGCCTGCAATCCCAGCTACTCGAGGCTGAGGCAGGAGAACTGCATGAACCTGGGAGGCAAAGATTGCAGTGAGCCAAGATTGCACCACTGCACTTCAGCCTGGGCGACTCCATCTCAAAAAAAAAAAAAAATGTGCCACATATCACAACACTTTTAAAATCTGAATGATAAATTCAGAACTATTGCAAGTACATACTGTTATTATATGTAAAACAAGATCACAACAGCATCTACCTCCCTAAGGCTGGTAAGGATTAAATGACTTACTATGTGCTAGCACACATATTGATTAGATATTTGGAAAAATAACTATCCCAGACTCAGCAAAATGTATCAATCTAAAACTTATTGTAAGAATAATAAGATCATTGGCCGGGCATAGTAGCTCATGCCTGTAATCCTGGCATTTTGGGAGGCTGAGGCGGGTGGATCACCTGAGGTCAGGAGTGCGAGACCAGCCTGACCAACATGGAATACCCCCATCTCTACTAAAAGTACAAAAAATTAGCCAGGTGTGATGGCCCATGCCTGTAATCCCAGCTACTCGGGAGGCTGAGGCAGGAGAATCATTTGAACCTGGGAGGCGGAGGTTGCAGTGAGCCAAGATTGCGCCATTGCACTCCAGCCTGGACAACATGAGTGAAAACTCCATCTCAAAAAAAAAAAAAAATAGGATTTAAAAAATGCATTCTAAAAGCTGAAAATGCATTTAGGTGTCAAAAACAGAGTAAGAATCAATTAGATGCTTTTCTTCGACTGCAAGTCCTTCCTGATACTGAAGAAGAACTCCTAACTCCTTCCCAGTGACAGCCAAAAGGAACATCAGGACACGGGCCTTGAAAGGGATAACATCCAAATGGGAAATGCCACCCACCACCTCTGAAGCCAGATTACTCCAGTCTATTTTTATCAACCAACCATTTATAAGACTTTTTTTTACCTTAAAAAATTCCATGAAGGGGGCTAACAACTCCTGCGTTACGTGCTTTGCATATATTAAGGTATTTTAGCCTCATAACAATCCAAAAAGGAAAATGCTGTTACAACCCCATTTTATAGATAATAAAATGAGGCACAGGGTGCAGCTCCTAGGGTACCAGGCGTGGGGCAAGGGCTCCCAGCTCCAGGGAAGTAGCTGCCTGCGGACAACGGACACAGTCACCCTGGTGAAGCCCAGACCTACAGCCTTGAGAAAAGCAGGGCTCACAGCCTGGGGCAAAAGCGGTCATTCCTCTCAAGATTCTCACACCTGGCCAAACGACCTAGTCAAGGCCAGTCCTTGGGGTCAGATCCCATGGTGGGAGCAGCTAAGGGTAAGGAAAGATCTCCAGAAACTGGGTAGGGGTCCCGGTGTGGGGGTCCAGGCGGGGGTCTTGGGGCAGCGCCGCCGTAGTGGGGTCCTAGGGTGAGGAGTAAGCGTCCTAGGTGTGAGGGGCCGCGGGGGGGTCCTTGTATGACAGGCGGGGCAGTGATCCCCGGTGTGAGCAGCCACGAGGGGGTCCCGGGGGTGAAAGTCGGGGGTCCGGAGGGGCAGCGCCGGAGTCCCGGGGTGAAGGAAGGGGTCCCAGGGGTGAGGGGCGAGGGTCCCGGGGTGAGGGACGGACGGAGGTCGTGGGGGCTGACGGACGGGGTCCCGGAGACGAGGGGCGGGGATCCCGGGGGAGAGGGGCAGGAGGTCCCGGGAGTAACGGGTGGGGTCCCGTGGTGAGGGGCTGAGCTGGGGTCCTGGGGGTGAGGGGCGGTGCTGGGGTCCCGGGTGAGGGGCGGGGTCCCGGGGTTGAGGAACCGGGGTCCAGGGTGAGGGGCGGGGTCCCGGAGGCGAGAGGCCGCGCGGGGGTCCCGGGTGCGGGCGGGTCGCGGGGGTGAGGGCGGGGACCGGCTCACCTTCCGACAACTCCAGCTCCAGCTCAGCCAGGCTCTCCCGCACCTCAGCGGGCAGCGGCACCCCCTCCAGAGGGCACCCGCGGTCAGCCATGGCCAGGCCGGCTAGCGTCCGGGCGGAGGCTGGAACCGGACCGGGCCCGGCGGCGGGAGCGCGGACCGCCGCTACGTTGCTCCCCTCAGGCCAACAACCCACGTCCGCCAGGCAAGGAGAGGCAGGCGGCGGGGCAAGGGCGCTGCCAGGGCGGCAACGCACCCGCGCGGGCACGAGCGCGGATGGCTCCTTAGCGCCGCCGCTGCCCCGCGCGCTCCTGAGCGCCCGGCCGCCCCTACACGGGAGCGCGTGCGCGAAGGGAAGGGTGGGTGCGAGTGCGCGTGCGCGGTGGTATCGGGCCCCGACTGCTCCCCCGCCGGCCCCACCCAGCAACACCAGAGCTTCGCTTCCATTGGTCCCGAAGACGCGTCGAAGCCGCTCCGGGCTCCCATTGGGAGAGGCGGGAGTGCGCCGCTCCCGACAGGCTCTGCGCGAGGGTGGCGGGCCTGAGGCGGGCAGGCTGCCGAGCTTGGGGCTCGCGGCGCCTGCGTGGAGATGGGCGGCCCGTGGGCGTTGGCGCTGGCCGCAGGGTCTCCACGCTGACCCCGAGGCGCCGCTAGTGGCCCCTCGCGCGGACTTTCCACCCAGCCCGCCCCTCTCAGGGCTCGTCCTTGGTCCCCGTGGCTTGGCGCGTCCGCGTTAACCGCTGTCTTCACTTTCGGGCTGCGCTGACCGCAAACGCTACGCTGGCCGTGGTGGTGGCACCTTTCTCGCACCTTTACGGGTGTTCACTGCTTTGCTTTAAAATATAGCCCTAGAAGAACACGTGGTTGGCCCCGAAGGAGCCCCAGCAGCCATCTCGGACCGCGAGGTGACCTTGGAAGGCGGGAGGACGGACGAGGGGGAGCCTGGGGCCTGGCGGAGCGAGACTGAGGGGGCCCCACCTGCGCCCCGAACGTGTGGGCGCTGTGTCTGATGGCGCGAGGGTGGCTGTGGCGGGCCCGAGCGGCGTACGTGCACTCATGCCGCCCGTCTGTTAGTGAGGCCGGAGTGTCACAGTTCGGCGAACCCCAGCAGTTCTTGCTTCGGAGGTCCACACCAGGCCGGCCAGAGCTTGGCGGGACCCACATGCCCTTCTTCCTGCGTTCAGGAGCTTCCTTCCCCTTCGAGTCGCAGGTGCCGTTACCATGGAAACACTCTCATACCCAAACTCAGTCGCAGCATCTGCTTGTGGAGAAACCATGCTGCAACAGTGAAAGCTGTGAGAAGACGGGATTCGAGGCTGCCTCGCTCACCCGCGGTGAAGTGCGGGGTGGACTAGGGCAGTGGAATACCCGCGTGGGCGAAGCATCAGACATTTCATACACGGTGAACGGAGTAGCTATAAGGAAGGAAAACGGGATCGCTGAGCGCCACCGAGTATCTTAAGAATGGTGGACGGCCGAAGGAAACAGCAAAGTTGAAAGCCAGTGAGTCTGTCCCGTTGCATGCAGAGAAGCTTCATTTACTGCAGCAAGACACAGACAAGAACCAGGCCCGGGAATGAACATCCCTGTTTGACTGAACTCCAGAAATAGCAAAACGCCCAAACAAGGCAATTCTCTTCCACTGCGTTTGGAGCCCTGCTGATAAAAGAGGAAGCGGGCGCTGTGGCTCACACCTGTAATCCCAGCACTTCTTTGGGAGGCAGAGGTGGGAGGACTGCTCGAGTCCAGGAGTTCAAGACGGGCTTGGGCAACATGCAAAAGCTCGTCTCTACTGAAAACAAAAAACTCGCCGCGGTGGCCACGGCTGTGGTCCCAGCTCCTCAGGAGGCTAAGGCGGGTGGATCACCTGAGCCCTGGAAGTCAGGGCTGTAGTGAGCTATGGTGTCACCATTGCACTCCAGCCTGGGCAACAGGAGTGAGACCCTATCTTTAAAAAAGAAACAGCAACAAACCCATCACACATGGGTTGGAGATAGCTGGGTAGATGCCTTCAAAGGTTTTGACTCCCCAGACTTCCTTAAACCTTTTTTATTTTTTGGAGACAGTGTCTTACTCTGTTGTCCAGGCTGGAGTGCAGTTGCTGAATCATGGCTCACTGCAGCCTCCACTTCTGGGCTCAAACCATCCTCCCACTTTAGCCTCCTAAGTAACTGGGACTACATGCATGTGTCACCACGCCTGGCTCAATTTTTTATTATTTGCAGAGGCAGGTTCTTGCTGTGTTGCCCAGGCTTGTCTCAAACTCCTGGGCTCAAGTGAGCCATCCCACCTGGCCAGCCTTGAACCTGAAGCCTACCAGGGTGGCTCACCTCTCCTGTTAATCTAGCACTCCTCCTGCTCCCTCCCGCCACATACTGCATACTAGATGTAGAATTATGGTTGTTTCTTTTGCATTATTCGGCTGGAAGCAATGAGATAGAAAAGAGACTTGCTCCCTCCCCCTCAAAAGAACTGTTATTTGCTAGGGCTTCAGTGACAAATTGGGCAGACATTTATTGTCTCAGAGTTCTGGAGGG
>CAUYQU010027906.1:0-37004 GCA_963574635.1 Cheracebus regulus
CCGTGTGGCTCCTTCTCCGGGAATCTCCCAGTCTGTGGGCATCAAAAATTCGTCTGCAATTGCGGCATCCACTCCCTCTCTGCGCTTTCACTGGGAGCTACAATCCTGAGCTGCTGCTACGCGGCCATCTTGGATCTCTCCGACACAAAAGTTTTTAGTTTTGATGAAGTCCAGCTTATCCATTTTATTCTTTTATTTCCTGTGCTTTTTGCAACAAATCTAAGAATTCATTGCCACGTTTAAGGTCACTGTCCAATCAAGGCCATGAAGAGATTAAATCTTATGTTTTCTTCGAGAGTGTTATAGTTTTAGCTCTTATATTAAAGTCTTTAGTCAATTTTAGGTCAATTTTTTCATATTGTGTGAGGTAGGGATCCAACTTCATTATTTGGTGTGTGGCTTTTTTTTTTCCCCCTTAGAGACAAGGCCTTGCTTGCTATGTTGCTCAGGCTGGCCAATTATCTTAGCACCATTTGCTGAAGAGATTGTTCTTTCCCTATTGAATAGCCTTTGTGCCCTTGTGGAAAATCAGTTGGTCATTGCTCATAATCAATTAGTATCTCTACTCTTATGCCACAGTTTCTTTCTTTTTAATGTTTTTTTTTTTTTAATGCCAAACATTTAACTGTAGCATTTATCAAATCTTTTACAAAGTGGACAGCTAGCATAGGTAATCAACTATCAATATTGGCTGATCCAGTTTCATTTAAAGTCCAGTCTGCCAACCCCAGGCCATTTAGATTCCACTGTCCTCCCCACTTACAGAGAAGCAAACATGCCATTTCTTCCGTATGTGTTTTAATGTGTATCTCTAAAATGTAGATTTTTAAAAATCAGCTATGTATATGTGTGTGTGTGTGTGCATATATATATATCACACACACACACACACACACACACACACACACACGGTCTTGTGCCGTCACCGAGGCTGGAGTGCAGTGGTGTGATCTCAGCTCATTGCAGCCTCGACTTCCCAGGCTCAGGAGATCCCCCTGCTCCAGTCTCCTGAGTAGCTGAGACTACAGACCATGCGCCACCATGCTTGGCTAATTTTTAAAAATGATTTTCTGTAGAGATGAGGTCTCACTGTGTTGGTGTTTTATGTTTTTGACTTAATTTTTTATTTGAATTGAGAAACTTTAATATTAAGAAGTATTGATGGCGACAGTGGCGCAGCCGTGGAGGGGAGGGGAGAACTCTGGATGGTGCTCTGGGGCCACGGGAGGCCCCTAAGTAGCGCACTTGGAAGGGGGCTCCCTCCCCAAAGCTGGGGCTTGGGCCTCACTGGAGGAGGCGTAGTTCTGTCCCCTAGAAGACAGAGAAGTTTGCTGAGTTTCCCTGTTTACGGCAGTGGTGAGCAGGAACACAAACAAATTGGAAGCGCTGGGACAAGGAGGCTCCGTCTTCCTGCAGGGCTCCTCCAGGGCCATCTTCAGCCAGCGCAACATCACGCCCTCTATAGGAAGAAATGCTGGAAGACTGCGGCTTATAAATCAGCAGGCAGGATGGGGAGTCTGGAGCCTCCAAGCAAACGGGCAGCTGGCACAGGTTCCGAGTACTGTCACTCACTTCGTGAACGCAGGGCTCCCTTCCCGGGTCTGTGCAGCGGCCACATGCTCGATGCCCATGTTTGTTGTGAGCCCCACAACACACTTACTATTGCTTAAACAGTGGCTTCTCTTTTAAAGATATCTAAGCAATAAGAACAAATTATGCATATTTAACCCTGTAGTTGTCAGTACAACCTGGTATCATTTTCCTTTGGCCTGAAGACTTCTTTTAATATTTCTTATCGTGTGGGTCAGCTGGTGATGATTTCTTTCAGCTTTCATGCATCTGAAAACTCTGTTTCACCCTCACTTGTGAATGATGTTTTCTTATGATGTAGAATTCTAGGTTTCTGATGAGGAATCTGCTGTCATCTATTTTTTCTGGCTTTTACTGTTATTCTAGGCCAGGCGCCGTGGCTCATGCCTGTAATCCCAGCACTTTGGGAGGCCAAGGTGGGCTGATTGCTTGAGCCCAGCAGTTCAAGACCAGACTGGGCAACATGTTGAAACCCCATCTCTACAAAAAACACAAAAATAAATATGACCCTACTTATCACTGGTTATGAGCAATTTGATTATGATATGCCTTGCTGTAATTTTCCTGTTTCTTGTGCTTGGAGCTCATTGAGCTTCTTGGGTCTGTAGGTTTACAATTCTCATGACATTTGGAAAAATCTTCTGCTGTTTCTTACATTTTTCTCTTCCGTCCTTTCCCCTTCTATCCATTAGGGACCCAGATACACATGTTAGGTCTCTTGAAATACCTATTTTATTTTTATTGGGGTGTTATTTTAAATGGTGCTAGTTTTAAAAAATCTGAATTCTAGTTGTTCACTGCTAGTATCTAGAAGTACAATTGATTTTTGTATGTTATCCTTTTACTGTGTGACCTTGCTGGTCTCAGTAATTAGTTACAGGCAATTGATTTTAGTAAAATGTTTGGAATTCTCTCTTTTTGAGAGTCAGGGTCTTATTCTGTCACCCAGGCTGGAGTGCAGTGGTACAATCACAGCTCACTGTCACTGCAGCCTCGATATCCTGGGCTCAAGTGATCCTCGTGCCTCAGACTCCTGAGTAGCTGGGACTACTGGTATGTGCCACCGCCTGGCTGATTAAAAAAAAATTTTTTTTTTGTAAAGATAGGGTCTTGCTACATTGCCCAGGCTGGTCTCAAACTCCTGGGCTCAAGTCATTCTCCCACGTTGGCCTCCCAAAGTGCTGGGACTGTAGGTATGAGCCACTTCACCTGGCCTTTTTGGAATTTTCTACATGTAAAATCATGTTGTCTGTAAACAGATAAGAGTTTTATTTTTATTTCCCAGGTTTATGACTTTTATTTCCCAGTTGTGAGAATTTTATTTATTTTCCTGACTTACTGCCCTGGCTAGTACACAAATATGTTTAGTGGGAGTGGGGAGAGCACAGCTTTGCCTTGTTCACGATCACGGGGGGATGCCTTTAGTCTTTCACCATTAGCTGTGATGTTAGTTAGCTGTAGGCTTTGGTAGATGTTTTTTTTATCACGTTAATTAAGTTTCCTTCTGTCCTAGTTTGATGAGAGGTTTTTTGGAAATATTATTATAAATGGATTTGGATTTTGTCAAATGCTTTTCTGAAGGATTGAGATGATTGTGTGCATTTTCTTTTTAGTTTATTACTGTAGTGAATTCCAGTGATTGGTTTTTGGATATTGAAGCTGCCCTGAATTCCTTGGATAAATCCCACTTAGTTGTGATATATCATCTTCTTTATATATTGGTGGATTCCATTTGCCAACACCTATGCTTAATTGAGGATTTGTGTGTCTGTGTCCATGTGGGATTCTGGCCTTTCATTTTCTCTTCTTGCCATGCCTTTGGTTTGGCCTCATAGTAATGCTGAATTCATAAATAAGTTGACAATTTAAAATTTTTTCTTTGATTTTTTTTGCCATGGATTGCAGAGAATTGGTATTATTTCTTTACATTGGTCGATATACCAGTGAAACAATTTAGGTGGGGTTTCACCGTGTTGGCCAGGCTGATCTCAAACTCCTGACCTCAGGTGATCCTCCGCCTCAGCCTCCCAAAGTGCGGGGATTATAGACGTGAGCCACCATGCCCAGCTCTGTAACTTTTCTTTTAATGTCTGTGGAATCTGTAGCGATGTCCTCTTTCATTCCTGATATTGGCAATTTGTGTCTTCTCTGTTTCTTGATCAGTATGGCTAGAGGTTTATCAATTTTGTTCATTTTTTCAAAGAACCAACTTTTGGTTTAATCTGTCTCTTTTCCTTTCTTTCTTCCTTCCTTCCCTCCCTCCTTCCTTCTCTCTCTCTCTCTTTCTTTCCTTTCTGGTTTCCCTCTGTCACCTATGCTGGAGTACAGTGGTGTGATCTTGGCTCACTGCAATCTGTCTCCTGGGCCCAAGCAGTTCTCCTGCCTCAGCCTCTAGAGTAGCTGGGATTACGGGCGTGAGCTACCGCACCCCGCCAATTTTTCTTTTTTGTGTTTTATGTCTTATTGACTTATTTTTATTATTTCCATCCTTCTGCTCAATTTAGGTTTATCTTCTCGTCTAGTTAAGTTAGAAGCTTAGATTACTTATTTTAGACCTCTTATTTTCTCAAATATAAGCATTAAATGCTATCAGTTTCCATCAAAGTACTGGTTAACTGCATCCCACAATGTTTCATATGTGTATATTTTCATTTTTGTTTAGTTCAGAATATTTTAAAACGTCTTTGTGACTTCCTCTTTGATCTATGCTTATTTAAAAGCGGGTTGCTTTCCAAATATTTGGAAATTTTCTAGATATCTTTACAGTTTAATTCCATTATGTCAGATAACACACTTTGTATGATTTCTGTGTTTTAAAAAAATTAAGGATAGTTTTAAGTCCCAGAATATGGTCTATCTTGGTGACTGTCACACGTGCAAGAATGTTACAGGTACAGATACTCCTCTGTTGTTGGATGGAGTGTTTTATATATTTCCATTAATTCAAGTCTGCTATTGTTGGGATAATCTGGATCCTTACTGATTTTATTTACTTGTTCTATCGATTACTGAGATAGGAATGTTAATGTCTCCCATGAATTATCCTTTTGGTTTTATTAGTTTTTGCTTCATGTATTTTGAAGCTCCGTTGCTAGGTACATTTACATTTAGGATTGTCAGATCTCGGAAAATTGACCCTTTCATTATTATAGAATATACCTTTTTGTCTCTGGTGATATTCCTAGTTCTGAAGTCTCCTTTGTCTGGGACTCACAGTTGCTTCATTTGATTCATGTTTGCATGGTGTGTCTTTTTCTATCCACTTACTTTATCTACCCAAGTCTTTATATTCAAAGTGGATATATAAAAAGACTTTATCTACCCAAGTCTTTATATTCAAAGTGGATACACTGCTGACGTTTTTATGGCACTTTCCACACAAGGTGGATATTGTGTGTTTGCCTCCTCTTCCGGGCTGCACCCAGCCTCACACAGGTGAGGGCTCCTTAACTTCCTCCCCAAGGCTTTTGGTCCAGAGCCTGGCATGGGATGGTTACTGCACATAGGTCTGCAGGATGTTTGTGAGGGCTCAGCTGCCCCTATTGCATGGAAAATCAAGATTCTGTGACAAGAAGGGTGACGCCCTCTCTGAGGTGAATGACAGGTGAGCTGACCAGCCTGGGCACAGATACTGGACTGCTCCTCGGGGGGCCTGCTGGGAGGGACATGCCTGTGTCCAGCACTGGTGGGTGCAGTCAGCTGGACTCAGGGTGCTGTGAGCTAGTGACTTAAGTGGAATCCCAGCACTGGAGAGTGGAGTAGAGGTTTACATAGCAAAGAGAAAGCCTGTTGGCCCAAAGCACAAGGCCATCAAGGGCAGGGATGAGAAGACCTGCCACTAACACCACAGGGAGATCACACCAGAGAGACTGTGCGGCTGCCCTGCACACTCTCAGGGGTGACGGGATCACATGGTCCCGTGTGTCCTCTTGGGGTGACAGGAACATGGGACCCTGGATATCCTCTCGGGGGTGTAAGGAACATGGGACCCTGGATACCCTCTCGGGGGTGACAGAAACACGGGACCCCACGTACCTTCTCAGGGTGACGGGAACACAGGACCCCACGTACCTTCCCGGGGTGACAGGAACACGAGACCCCACGTACCTTCCTGGGGTGACAGGAACGGGGGACCCCGCGTGATGACCCGCAGGCTGCCCAGGCCTTGGCCACGCCTCGCCCGTGCGTGGCTTCCTCGATGGCTTCCTGGTCAGGACCTCAGCCTCCCGTCATGGTGCCCTGAGCCAGGCTCCCAAGCAGGCCGCTTCTCTGGGGGGGCCCAGGGGTGACCTGGCTGCGGTGGGTTCTCAGCGCGGGGGGCTGGAGAGTGGGGGTCCCGGGCCGGGGGTCGCACGAGGAGGAGGAGGCCACGGGGCCTCGCGGGGCGGTGGGCATGGGGGCGCCAGGACTGCGCTGAGGGGCCGGGGCATCGCGGCGGGAACGGGGCGCACGTGGCGCGTTCAGGTGACCCGGGGGCCCCTGTCTTCCAGGCCGAGGACGATGATCCCGCCGGGGGAGTGCACGTACGCCGGCCGCAAGCGGAGGAGGCCCCTGCAGAAACAGTAACGTATCCGCGGCGCCGGTGCGACCACTTCGCGCGGGAAGCGGGGCGGGGGTTCGCCGGGAAACGGAGGCGCGGGCGCGGAGGAGGAAGAGGCCTCACGCGCGTGCCCCGGCCCGGAGCCCCTGGCGACGCGGGTCGCTGCGCCCTCGGGGCCCTGAGCCGGCGGAGGGGGCGGCGGGCACCGCGCGGGGCTGAGGCCAAGGACACGGGTGGCGCTTGGGGCGGCGGGGGCAGGGGCGGGGCCATGGCAGCTTCCCAGGCTCCGCAGGCGAGACCGCCACCTGCTGGGACGGAGGGTGTGGCACAGCCGTGTGTGCGGGTGTGTGTACGGGTGTGCAGGTGACTGAGACTGTGCAGGTGTGACTGTGTGTGTGAGACTGTGTGCGTGGCTGTGTGTGCAGGTGTGTGAGATGGCAAGTGTGTGAGACTGGGTTTGTGAGGCTGCGTGCAACTGTGTGAGACTGTGTGTGCGGGTGTGTGAGACTGTGCGAGTGTGTGTGAGAATGTGTGCAGGTGTGTGAGACAGACTGCATGTGTGTGTGTGTGTGCAGGTGTGTGACTGCGGGTTTGTGAGGCTGTGTGCAACTGAGACTGTATGTGGGTGTGTGAGACTGCGGGTGTGTGTGTGAGACTGGGTGTGACTGTGTGACTGTGCGGGTGTGTAAGACTGCGGCTGTGTGAGGCTGCGAGACCGGGTGTGTGAGACTGCGTGTGAGACTGTGCGGGTGTGTGTGTGGGTGTGTGAGACTGTGGGTGTGTGACTGCGGGTGTGACTGTGGGTGTGTGAGACTGCATGTGGGTGTGACTCTGCCTGCGGGCGTGTGAGACTGTGTGCAGGTGTGAGAGACTGTGTGTGGGTGTGTGAGACTGTGAGATTGTGTGTGGGTGTGTGAGACTGCAGGTGTGAGACTGTGGGTGTGAGACTGCGAGTGTGTGACTGTGTGGGTGTGTGAGATGGTGTGAGACTATGTGCGGGTGTGTGAGATTGTGGGTGTGAGAGACTATGTGCGGGTGTGTGAGACTGCATGTGTTGGTGTGTGAGACTGCAGGTGTGTGTGTCTGCAGGTGTTTGAGACCGAGTTGTGAGACTGTGGGTGTGTGAGACTGTGTATGGGTGTTTGAGACCGTGTGTAAGACTGGGTGTGTGAGACTATGTGTGTGGGTGTGTGAGACTAGGTGTGTGTGATACTGCGGGTGTATGAGGCTGTGGGGGCTGGGTGTGAGGCTGTGTGTATGTATGTGTGTGGGTGTGTGTGTGAGGCTGTGTGGAGGGGTTGAGGGGGGAGGTTG
This sequence comes from Cheracebus regulus, assembly GCA_963574635.1. Classification (NCBI taxonomy): domain Eukaryota; kingdom Metazoa; phylum Chordata; class Mammalia; order Primates; family Pitheciidae; genus Cheracebus; species Cheracebus regulus. Next base: position 7,445 of record CAUYQU010027906.1, read on the forward strand.
TGCAGGGGTGTGTGTGTAAGGCTGTGGGGGGGCTGTATGTGTGGGAGCCTGTGCATGGGGGAGGTTGTGTGTGTCAGAAGATGTCCCCAGCTCTGTGTGTGTGTGTGTGTGTGTGTGTGTGTGTGTGTATGGTGTGTGAGGCTGTGTGTGTGAGGCTGTGGGTGGGCCATGGGGGGATACTGTGTGTGGGGGCTGTGTGTGTCAGATGATGTCCCCAGCTGTGTGTGTGTGTGTGTAAGGCTGTGCATGTGTGAGGCTCTGGGGGAGTTGGGGGGCTGTGTGTGGGAGACTGTGTTTTGGATGATGTCCCCAGCTGTGTTTGTGCGGGGAGATGTGTGAGGCTGTGGGGGAGCTGTGTGTGTGTGGATTGTGTGTGGAGGGACTGTGTGTCAAATGATGTCCCCAGCTGTGGGGGGTGTGTGTGTGTGTGAGGCTGTGTGTCTGTGAGACTGTATGTGTCAGATGATATTCCCAGCTGTGTGTGTAAGGCTGTGTGTGTGGTGGGTGTGTGAGGCTGTGTCAGATGATAACCCTGGCCGTGTGTGTGTCGTGTGTGTGTGTGTGTGAGGCTGTGTGTGTGTGATGTGTGTGTGAGGCTGAGTGTGTGTGAGGCTGTGTGTGTGGTGTGTGTGTGGTGTGTATGTGAGGCAGTGTGTGTCAGATGATGTTCCGGGCTGCTGGGGCTGTTGGATTCTGTGCAGATTCACAGCAACGCCTCACGGCCCTGTCACCTGCTGTGACGCTGACGTTGGGCCCCTGATGGGTCAAATGCTGGGCCTTAGTGTGTGGCCATAGTGCCTGCAAGCACTGGAGGGTCAAGGTTAGGGTCAGGGTCAGGGTTAGGGTTAGGGTCAGGGTTAGGGTCAGGATTAGGGTCAGGGTTAGGTCAGGGTCAGGGTCAGGGTTAGGGTCAGGATTAGGGTCAGGGTCAGGGTTAGGGTCAGGGTCAGGGTCAGGGTTAGGGTCAGGGTTAGGGTCAGGATCAGAGTTAGGGTCAGGGTCAGGGTTAGGAGGAGCTGGGGCTGGGAAACGGAGGTAAGGCCTCCCTTGGGAAGGAAGGGTTTTGTTTACTGTTTACATCTTGTTTAGGTATCTTGTTTTGGTAAACTGTCAAGAGATCCCTTGTCCCACAGGAGACCTTACCTTGTCCCTCGCACTCTCTGTGCATCGAACACCAGCATGCAGCAGGCTTGCTGCCCAGGCGGCCGCTGGCCCAGCGATGAGCACAGGTGTTAAGCCACACCTGCGGCCATGCACACAGCTGAGGCTGGACGAGGGCTCAGAAGGAACAGCACAGCCCTGCACTGACGGCGGACAGGCTCCAGGGTAGACAGCAGTAGATGCAGATGCTGCAATTTGCATATAAAGGGTGGAAACGTAAATACTGTGTGTGCACATCTGCTAGCTTATTCATAAAATATCTCCTGAGGGAGTCACAGAAAACTGAAAGTCAGCTGCCTCTAGGCAGCCTGAAGACACTTTCCTCTGAGTTTTGAACCAGGCAAGCATTCAACTAGCCATTCAAAATGCCAATACATAAAATGCAAAGGCCCCAAAACTCCTTTCTCAGGCCTTTGCAGTGGAATAAAAACACAAGAAAAGCAGGACGTTTAGTTCTGATTCTTCCCTAGACTGCCCCATCCTGCGGACCGCATTTGCAGCTATGTGGCAAAGCTATTTTCTCTCTTTACGTAATGTGACAAATATGTCACCTACACAAATCTCTGAAGTGCACAGACTGAGGAGCATGTACATCTCATGGCCCACCCCTGGAGGAACCAGCTTTGGAAGTGTCTCAGCCCTTCCTGGCCCCCAGCGTGCACCCTGCACCATCCTCCCTGGCCCTAGAGGTGGCTGCCGTTCACCTGCAGACCTCAGCCTCACCCTGTAGGTGAGTCTTCCTGGGCTGCTACAAGAACCCACTGTGGACACAGCATCAGCCAGGGCGCTTCCACGTCCCCCCACGGGACTTGGGGACCTGGGTGAATGCTGAACACGCGGAAGCTCATGTGGCTTGCTGAGCCATGAGTTCTAAGCCCTTTATCTCCACCTCTGGGGTCTCATGTCTTCTTCCAGGGTCCATGAAACAGAAATGCGTTGTTAGCTTGCAAGAAGTAAAATAGAATCCCCTACACTCATAGATTGGGAGGATGAAAACCTAGGCGTGGAATTGCTCAGCCAAAGTGCAGGTGTTTGTCATTTCAATAGTTGTTACCAGACCTCCCAGCATAAAGGTGAAGGTTTGAGTTCCTTGTCAGCGCCTCCTCCCCACGCCCCAGCACGTAGCTTATTTCAGATACTGGTGATTGTAATTTGCATTTTTGTGCCATAAGTGAGGTTTAAGAGCAATTTACATCTTATCTTCTGTGAGCCATGCTTACATCTTTTGCTCATTTTTCTACCATATTATGTGTTGTACCTCTTGATTTGTAAGAGGTTGGAAACTAGGGAAATTGATTTTACGTATAGTGTTCCTTGCCGTGCAGAAAAGAATCGAATTTCTATGAAGTTGAATTTATCAATCCTGACTTTTGTGGCTAATCTGACATGATTAGGAAGAGCTCCCCTGCTTCAAGTTTACAGGAGAATATTCCCATTAGTTCTTCAAATATGTTCCTTAAATTATATGCATTTATGCTTGAAACTTTTCAGCACGTGGGGAAGAAAGAGGAAAAAAGAGGGAAAAAAGAAAACCGGTTGTGATGTGAGGGGCGATGAAAGACAGTGAATGACTTGAATAGCCGTGAAATGTTTTCACACTCAGACACACACTCCCACTGCCGCACACGCTTGGCAAGGTGATGGAGGCTGACGCGTCTGAGCGTGGGCGTCTCTGGGAAGGCTGAGTGTCTTTCTCCTAGAGGGGCTACTGGGTACGTGCTGGGCTCCTGGGCGTTTGCTCAACATCAAATAGTGTTTAGGCCTCTAGGTTCCCAGCGTGTTCTGAGTTAGGGGCGCCCATCCTGCAGCCCCTCCTGGGATGGGGGCCCCCTCCGCTCTGGCCATCCCAGCTATGGCCCCTGATGCACCTGAGGGCCATGTCCAGCGCTCTGGTCTGGCTGGCTCTTCTGTGGTGATGGGGATGGGTCTGTGTGTGCCCCAGATTTCACCTGGAAGGGGTGGGGTAAAGGCTGTGGACGGTGCCATCGGAGGTGGAGTTGGTCTAGAACCTGCTCCTGAGAGGCCCCCACAGGCACTGAGTGCAGGGGGCAGCTGACGTGGAGGAAGCTGGGCACCGGCTGGACGGCCCTCCCCTTGGCAGTGCCCGTGACTCCTGCTCAGCCTCGGTATCCCTTGGGTGACACAGGTGATCCTCAATCCACAGCGCTCTTCCAGGAATGAATGCTCTGTGCCATTGGCAACCTGTTTGATGCTCCTCGTCTTCTGGGATCCCCCGAGTTTTCCGCAGGGACAGTGCCTTCAGCTCATGACACTGTGGAAGCCATGGGAATTCCCGTTTCTTTGTGGGAATTTAATCTTTATTGGGATATAATTGAAGTACATGTATTTCAGTTGAACTGCACATTGAAGGTGTGCTGTTGGGTCCGTTTTGACATGTGTGTACACCCGTGAAGCCATCACCAAAATCCAGGCGAAGTGTTTTCGTCACTGCACGAGCTTCTTTGTGGCCCCTTGTAATCCCTCCCTTTAGCTCTGCCCCAGGCAACCTCTGATCTGTTTCCTGTCGCTGGAGGTGGTTTGCCTGTCCTGGCATTTTGTGCAAATGGAATCACATAGCATTTTGTGGTCTGTGTGCATTTGGCGTAAAGGTTCTGGGATTCATCTGTGTTTCTAGCGTCAGCCATGTGTTCCTTTTTATTGCTATGAACTGTTCTGTTGTATGGATAGACCAAATCTGCTTATTTACCCGCAGATGGAAGTTCAGGTTGTTCTCCATTTTGCACTATTACAAATACAGCCACCATGAACATTTTCATACAAGTCTGTATGTTTTTATGTCTCTTGGATAAAGGAGTGCAGGGGTGCAGTTGCTGGTGACTCTAGGAGTGCCGTTGCCGGGTGACTGTTTAAGTTAGTGCTGTTAACTGTTTTCCAAAGCAGTCATGCCATTTCCCACTCCCAGAAGCTGTACGTGTGTGAGCGTCCCAGGTTCTCTGCACCTCCACTGGCGCCTGGTGTGCTCAGCCTTCTGGGCTTTGGGGCATCCTCCCGGGTCAGTGGCTCCTCCTCAGGGATTTGCCGTGCATTTCCCTCGTGACTGATGGCGCTGAGAATAGCTTATGTGCTCCCTCACCATCCACGTGTCTTCTCTGGTGGTGTCTGTTTAAACAATGGGCCGTGTTCTTATGGCTTCTTTGTTTTCTTATGATTGAGTTGTAAGAGTTCTTTACATATTCTGGATATAAATCCTTGTTGTGAATATTTTCTTCCACTCTAAGGCTTATCTTTTTCATTTTCTTACTATGGACTTTAAAAAGACATTTGAAAACCTTTTGATGAAGACCAACTTGTGAGCTTTTTTTCTTTTTGTGTTCTAAGAGCCTTGTGACTACCCCAAGGTCTGAAGGATTTTTGCACATTTTCTTCTAAAGTTTTACAGTAGTTTGAACCACCTTGAAGTCTACACTCCTTTTTGAGTTAATTTTTGGGTATTACCTGAGAGTAGAGCTGGTGTCCATTTTTTTCATGGATATGCAGTTGATCCAGCACCATTTATTGGAAAGATTTTCCTTTCCCTATTGAATTGCCTTAGTATCTTATGAAGACCCAAGAAAAACCAGTGTGTCTCTTTCTAGACTCACACCGTTCTTTTCTGTTCGTTTGTATTTCTATGTTTTCTCTAATAACCAAATCATCTTTAATGTTGTAGCTTTAGAGAGGGCCTAAACTCGGTACGGTAAGTCCCCAGCAGTGCCCTTCTCTTTAATCTATTCTAGGTCCTTTGTATTTCCATGCAAATTTTAGAATCAGCTTGTCAGCTTCTGTAGAAATTCCTGTTGGGGTTTTAATTAGGATTACACTGACTCTATAGATCAGTTTTGGGGAGAATTACCATCTTAACAATACTGAATCATCTAGTCCAAGAACATGGTTTACCTTTCTGCATATTTAGGTCTTTAAATTTGTCTCAGCTCTGGTTTGGGTGTCTTTTGTTAGGTGTGTTCACAGGCATTGCATATTTTGGGGCTTCTCCTTCTGCCTGAGCTGGCTTGGGGCTCCTCCCGCACCTGTTTCTGTGCTGACGGCACTGGTGAATCCTCCTGGAGTCTCCTCCGCCCTGGGGTGAACTGGAGCTTCTCCTGCATGGTTCTGGACCTGGCAGTTCCTGTCCGTGATCAGCAAACTCCTGGCTGTCCTCTGCCTGCTGCCGTCCGCCGCCTCTCCCATCTCTCTGGCACCCCACTCTGGTCTCTCCCAGCCGCTGCCTGCCCACTAGGTGCTCCCCTTGTCTTCTGGGGAGGCCCTGGGATATCCTTCACTGAGAGGTGGGCCCTCCAGCCAGGGGATGGCAGTGCACACGAGAGCGGATCCAGGCCATCCCCGGATTCTCCCGCCTATTTTAAAATTTTTGGTGGGGATGACATTAAAAAAACAACAACCAGAAAGTGGAAAGATAACCAAAGATAACACACTGAATGGGAGAAAATAAATACAAATCATATACTCATTAAGGGCCTGGTATCCAGAGTACACAAAGAATTCTTACAACTCAAAAAGAAAAACATAACCCAATTTTAAACTGGGCAAAAGACTTGAATAGCCATTTCTCCAAAGAAAACATAAAAATGGACAACAAGCATTTGAAAAGAGGCCCAACATCATAAGTCATTAGAGAAATGCAAATCAAAACCATAACAAAATACCACTTCACACCCACCAGGATGGCTGTCATCAAAAAAACAGAAAATAGTAAGTGGAGGTGAGGATGTGGAGAAACAGGAGGCTTGGCACAGTGCAGTGGGAAAGTAAAACGGTGCAGCTGCGTGGAAAGCAGCTTCGTGATTCAAAAACATAATGAAACAGAGTTAACATATGATCCAGCAACTCTACTGCTAAGTATACGCTCAGGAGAATTGAAAGCATAAGTTCAAACAGAATGTTCCAGGTGAGAGTGTTCGCTGCAGCGGTATTCACAGCAGCCAAGCAGAGGAGACAACACAAACATCAGCATGTGGGTGGATATACCAACGTGGCCTGTCCATACACGGGAATATTACTCAGCCATGAAAAGGAAGGAAGGAGGCACTGGCACCTGGGACAAGGTGGATGAACCTTGAAAACGTTGTGCCGTGAGAAAGAAGGCACACACAGAAGGCCACGTCTCAATTCCATTTCCATGACGCATCTTTCGTAGGAAGGTCCCTGCCGAGAGCCGACTGGGTGCTGCCAGGGCTAACAGAAGGGGAATCTGGAGAGACCGCTGATGGAAAAGGGTTTCCTTCAGGGCTGGAACTAGATACAGGTGATGTTTGCACAGCTTAGTCACTGCCCTAAGTGTCATCGAACTGTTCACTTTTAAATGGTTAGTTTTGTGTCATGTGGATTATATATCTCAACTGAAAATAATAGCTCTGGGTTTGGCGCCGTCGGGCTGCTCTGTGACTTGCTTACGGCAGACATCGTTAGACAATGAGAAATGGAGTTTGTGCTGCGAGGTTCCTGACAGAACACTGTTTCAGACTTACAACTTGCGTGTCAGCTCACTCATAAGTGCAAATACCATAGAAAAATAAGGGATTTCTTGACAAAAGAGACCCAAACCCCTGGAAACAACAGGCTCACTCCTATATGTGCCCAGGTCCCAGGAGGGGTTAGTGGAGAAAGTCAGGCAGCCTCATTCCTGTGGTCCTTCTGGTAACTCGCACCTTCTCAGTCTCCCCACGCAGCCTCAGTGGACTCCATACTGGCTGCCATCTCTTCTTTTCAGATGAATGTGTGTGGAAATGATATCTAGAATGAGATGTCAGTTGATGTGGTTTCTGTGCAATGATGGTTAAATGGGTCAGCTATAGGGGACGGTCACTGTGAGGTTAAATGGGTCAGCCATAGGGGACAGTCACTCTGATGTTAAAAGGGTCATCTGTAGAGGACAGTCACTGTGAGGTTAGATGGGTCAGCCATAGGGGACGGTCACTCTTAAATGGGTCAATTAGGGGACAGTTACTCTGAGGTTAAATGGATTAGTCATAGCGGATGGTCACTGTGAGGCTGAATGGGTCAGCCATAGGAGACAGTCACTGTGAGGTTAAATGGGTCAGATGTAGGGGACGGTCACTCTGAGGTTAAGTGAGTCAGTAATAGGGGCTGGTCACTGTGAGGTTAAATGGATCAGCCATAGGGGACAGTCACTCTGAGGTTAAATGGGTCATCTATAGGGAACAGTCACTCTGAGGTTAAATGGGTCAGCTGTAGGGGACAGTCACTCTGAGGTTAAATGAATCAGCCATAGGGGACGGTCACTCTGAGGTTAAATGGGTCAGCCGTAGGGGACGGTCACTCCGAGGTTAAATGGGTCAGCCATAGAGGATGGTCACTCTGAGGTGAGAGGGTCACGTCAAGCTCCTGTCATTTTAAGGCAGATTGGGTGACTGGGGTCAGCGCCGTCCCTCTCTGGGCTCTGCGGTGTGGGAGCCCCACAGGATGGTCCCTTTTTGTGGGTAGAGCAGACCTGCCGCGGCTTATTAGGAGAGTGAGTGACGGCCCTCACTGCCCTTTGTGATGGCCCCCACTGCCCCAGAGTGGCAGGCACCTCGTCTCTTTTGCCCTGGGGGTGTCCCTGAATATTCGTCCTTCCGCTCCAGCATGTAGAGGAGAAACTGAGGCTCCGAGCGGCCTTGGGAGCCTCAAGGTACAGGCCTGGCAGCTGCACGGCCCAACAGATGCCAGGAGGACCTTTTCATGGTTCCTGGGATGTGTGAGGTTTTGTGAAGACACTGAGTCTGCTAAGGATGCCGAATGAATGTGGTGTTTTCTCCACTCACTCCTGCCCCGCCAGCCTGGGGCCAGGGGTCCTCCTCCGTCCTCAGGGAACCAGAGTAGAGAAGTGGAGAAACGACATCCTACAGCTGGTGGCTGTGCCCTCTCTCCATGCTCTGAGCTGCTGGTCTCATGCTGCTGTGCTCTCTCTGCGTCCCCTCCAGACACCAAGCTGTACTTTGCTGGCGTGCGCTGTGGGTTTTAGTGTGTATGTCTTGAGGCATGGGTGAGCTGTACTTCCCTGGTGTGCGCTGTGGGTTTTAGTGTGTATGTCTTGAGGCATGGGTGAGCTGTACTTCACGGGTGTGCACTGTGGGTTTTAGTATGTAGGTCTTGAGGCATGGATGAGCTGTACTTTGCGGGTGTGCAGTGTGGGTTTTAGTGTGTAGGTCTTTAGGCATGTGTGAGCTGTACTTCTCTGGTGTGCGCTGTGGGTTTTAGTGTGTATGTCTTGAGGCATGGGTGAGCTGTACTTCCCTCATATGCACTGGGTTTTAGTGTGTAGGTCTTGAGGCATGGGTGAGCTGTACTTCGCAGGTGTGCACTGTGGGTTTTAGTATGTCTTTAGGCATGTGTGAGCTGTACTTCGTGAGTGTGCACTGTGGGTTTTAGTGTGTAGGTCTTGAGGCATGGGTGAGCTGTACTTCCCTGGTGTGCACTGTGGGTTTTAGTGTGTAGGTCTTGAGGCATGGGTGAGCTGTACTTCCCTTGTGTGCGCTGTGAGTTTTAGTGTGTAGGTCTTGAGGCATGGGTGAGCTGTGCTTCACAGGTGTGCACTGTGGGTTTTAGTGTGTAGGTTTTGAGGCACTGGTGAGCTGTACTTCGCGGGTGTGCGCTGTGGGTTTTAGTATGTAGGTCTTGAGGCATGGATGAGCTGTACTTTGCGGGTGTGCAGTGTGGGTTTTAGTGTGTATGTCTTTAGGCATGTGTGAGCTGTACTTCCCTGGTGTGCACTGTGGGTTTTAGTGTGTAGGTCTTGAGGCATGTGTGAGCTGTACTTCCCTTGTGTGCGCTGTGAGTTTTAGTGTGTATGTCTTGAGGCATGGGTGAGCTGTACTTCCCTGGTGTGCGCTGTGGGTTTTAGTGTGTAGGTCTTGAGGCATGGGTGAGCTGTGCTTCACAGGTGTGCACTGTGAGTTTTAGTGTGTAGGTTTTGAGGCACCAGTGAGCTGTACTTCCCTGATGTGTGCTGCGGGTCTTAGTGTGTAGGTTTTGAGGCATGGGTGAGCTGTCCTTCGCGGGTATGCACTGTGGGTTTTAGTGTGTAGGTCTTGAGGCATGAGTGAGCTGTACTTCTCTGGTGTGCGCTGTGGGTTTTAGTGTGTAGGTCTTGAGGCATGGGTGAGCTGTACTTCCCTGATGTGTGCTGCGGGTCTTAGTGTGTAGGTCTTGAGGCATGGGTGAGCTGTACTTCCCTTGTGTGCACTGTGGGTTTTAGTGTGTAGGTCTTGAGGCATGGGTGAGCTGTACTTCCCTGGTATGTGCTGTGGGTTTTAGTTTGTAGGTCTTGAGGCATGGGTGAGCTGTACTTCGTGGGTGTGCACTGTGGGTTTTAGTTTGTAGGTCTTGAGGCATGGGTGAGCTGTACTTCCCTGGTATGTGCTGTGGGTTTTAGTGTGTAGGTCTTGAGGCATGGGTGAGCTGTATTTTGCTGGTTTGCTCTGTGGGTTTTAGTGTGTAGGTCTTGAGGCATGGGTGAGCTGTACTTCTCTGGTGTGCGCAGTGGGTTGTAGTGTCTATGTCTTGAGGCATGGGTGAGCTGTACTTCGCTGGTGTGTGCTGTGAGTTTTAGTGTCTTTTTAGGCATGGGTGAGCTGTACTTGGCTGGTGTGTGCTGTGGGTTTTAGTATCAACATCTTGAGGCATGGGTGAGCTCTAGGCCTCTTCCCACCTTTTGTCCTGGGGGCAGCTTAGATGCTCCTAGTAAGGCGACTGCAGAGAACAGTTCTGCTGGAGAAGCGCATCTGACCCAGGCCATTTCCCCCCAGGAGGCCTGCCATGGGGATGGAGAAGTCCAACCCCTCCAAGCGGCACCGGGACCGCCTCAATGCTGAGTTGGACCACCTGGCCAGTCTGCTGCCATTCCCACCTGACGTCATCTCCAAGCTGGACAAGCTTTCTGTCTTGCGCCTCAGTGTCAGTTACCTCCGGGTGAAGAGCTTCTTCCAAGGTAGGAGTCTCACCTGCGCCCACCTGTTCACCTGAGACAGGCTGGGTCTCCCCTGAGTCCACCTGGGTCCATATGGATCTTACGTCTGCCCAGCTGGGTCTCCCCTGAGTCCACCTGGGTCCACCTGGGTCTCACCTGTGCCCAGCTTGTCTCCTCTGAGTCCAGCTGGGTCTCCCTGGGGTCCGCCTGGGGCCCGCCTGGCCAGGTGAGGTGTGTCTGGTGGGCTGCACCATGTGCACTCCCTTCTTCCCTTGCTGACCCCGGGATCACCTGGAGACTTGGGCCCTGGCTGGGAGCTGGTGGGCTATGGATTTTCCCTGGGGCCAGGTCAGGCCCTGGGTGTCTTCGACACTCTCAGGGTGGGGGTCTCACCCCACTTTGCTGGGATGGGCCAGTTTGCACCTCTGGTTCTGGGTTCACTGAGGCTGCCCAGCTCCTGTGGGGGGGCTAGGGCTGTTCCTCCCACTGCCAGGCCTCACTGTGGCTTCCCTGGCCCCCAGCTCCATGGGTCGGCTTGGTGGATGACCAGGGCTAGGCATGGTCAGGAGGCTGAGGTAGGAGTCAGGGGCTGCCCTGGGGTGCTGGGTGCCTCCCCTAGCCCATGCCAGGCCCTCCCCAGATGCAGCTGCTGGGGCTGCCCTCCGTGGAGAGGGGCTTCCGGGGCTCCTGCATCTCTAGTGGGGCCTCCCCAGGCCTGTGCCCTGTCTGTCCTTGGAAGTGTGGCATTTTGTTAGATTTCCGGTTATTGCTGCGCTGGGAGCTGGGATCTCTTCAGAGAACTCGAGGTGTAGACCGTGGGGACTTGGCGTTGTGGGAGGGTGGGAGAGAAGCTGCTTCCAGCTTCTGTGTTGGGTGACATGCCCACACGTGGTTTGATTGCACCACTTTTAGAATTAAAAACCTGTCATCAGCAGCATGTGGCAGTTGTGCCCAGTGCCTCATCTCCTGAGTTCTGAGTCAGGGTGGGGACCTCCTCTTGGGGAGGGTGTCTGTCTCGGCATAAGAGAACCATCTCTCTCCCTGTGCTGAACATGCCCCAAAGAAAGGCCGTGATGTAACAGGGAGAGGGCAGCTGTCTGCAAGCCAGACAGACGACCCTCACCAGAGCCAAATCAGCTGCATACTGATGACAGACATTTAGTTCCACAACTGTGGGAAAACCGATTCCTGTTGTAGTTGTATGGCAAGATCACCCTTATTTTATGAGCTGATTTTACTTTTCCTACGTCTTTTAAATGCTTCTGAAATATGAACCTGGCCAAGAAAAGCAGGGGCTCATTCACTCATTCACTCACTCATTCCTGGTGCTTGAGTTTACTCCTGAAGGAAGGGTTGAGAGAAAACAACTTTGATTTTTCTCATGTCTGCCCCAGCAAATGTCCTTTGTGGACTGATTCTCCTTCTGTGCTCAGAAGAAACTGGGATAATCTCAGGACTTTTCTGGTCCCTTCTAGGTAATTCAGTGTCTTCCACTAATGTGGCCCAAGCAGGCTGGGCTTGGTGATTAGTATAGGTCCAGCAAAACAGTTAAAACTCTAGTCTTCCTGTGAACCTCTTCCTAACCTCACCTGGCGCTGTGGCAGGTGGGAGGCTGGGTGTCAGGCTGCTGCCCCATGGGTCCTCCCCAACTGGTAGCTATGGCTTCTGATCCTCCAGGGTGGGAGGAGTAAGAATGATAAGAAGTAAGGATAGGACAGGTTCTGTATGGTTGCATGGCAGAGAGCTGGCACATGAGGCTGGCAGGGAATCCAGGGGCCTCCTGGGGCATTCTCATGGTCTTCTGAGTGACCAGCCTACCCTGGGGTGTCTCTGCCACAATTGGCCAACACAGGCGGTACATCCTCTCCAGCTAGTCCCTTACACTGACTTCCTTAGCCCAGATGGCCATGGTACCTCTAGTCTCTTGCCACGGTCTGCCCTCACATCTCCAGGAACTGACTTAAGACATCCCAGGCCAGTGTTCGGGCAGTACGACCCCACCTGGTCCACAGGAAATGTGCCGCTTTGATCCACTGGGTTAGGGTTATTTCCACATGCAGCTCAGGTGCCTACTGGGAGCTCCAGGAGGCTCATTTTGCCCTTTAGATTTCTTGAGAGTAAGAGGGACACCAGCTCCCAGTACCCGCAACCAGTCTCAGGAGGCACACAGTAGGTCCTCACAGGCCTTGTGAAACCTCTCTTGGAATGGAATGAGGAGAAAGCTGCCCAACCCCCTCATGGTACAGGTGGGGTGGGGAGAGCACAGCCCCCCTCCCCCAAAGAAGCCCTCCTATCAACCTTGAACTTCTCTCATCTTCAACACCTCCTCTACCTAGGTCACCCAGAATTTCATATGGGAACAATTGGCACTTCTTGTCTTGGGGCCTCAGCTAAAATTCAGACTGGAAAAGTTCCATATTAACATCCTGTCTAATGCAAGTTAAAAAAGAGCTGCCATGGTCCTTGCTTCCTGGCATTTAGAGTCTAGTGGGAGAATATCTGCTACTTAATTCAGTCTCTTCCATTTCCAGTATATAACTGAGTCATCCTTCTACTGATAACAGCCAAAACTTTAAGAGAAGATATTTTAAGCCTTTAAAAATACATTTATGTACTGATAGGAAATTAAGGAATACTCAGAGACTAAAAACTAAGTGAAGTTGAGAATCCAGAGATAACTTTATTAAAGGAAATTATTAAAGATATAGTTCATGCAGAAGGAAGAGAATTCCAGGTAGAAGATTTGAGATGCAAGAAGGAATGAAGAACAAGAAGGTGGTGACTATATGGGTAAATCAAATCAAATCAAACATTTACTGTATACAATAATAATGATGATATAAGAATTTAAAAAAGAGAAGTGTATAGTCATGATTTCATATAAATTTGAAGAGGGTGACAAGTTAAAAAGTTCTAAGATTCTTGTTTTAACTTTGGAGGATGGTTATCTAGTATATAATAAAATTTTCAGGATAATCATCAACAGTAGAAATGGGCTTGAAATTTCAAACTAATGCAAAGAAAAAAGAATGAGAAAATGTAATCAATCAAAAGGAAAAGGCAAGGGAAGGGAAAAAAGAAACACAAAAGAGGTGGAACAAAAATCCAAATATATCAGTAACTACAATAAATGTAAATGGAATAAACATAACAATTAAAAGATAAAGATTATTAAAGTGGATTACTATATGCTGTTTACAGAAAACACATCTACACTCTAAGGGTACAGAAAGAATGAAAGTAAATGGATGGGAAAGGGCATACTGGGGAAATATAAACTGAAAGAAATATGATGAATCTACATTAATATAAAACAATTGAGTTTTGGGGGAAAAAGCATCACTGGAGATAGAGAAAATCACTGCACAATGATTAAACAATTCATTTCATCAACCAGATAATATAATTTTGAATTTTTATGCTTCCAGTAACATAATTTCAAAATTTATAAAGCAAATATTGACAGAACTATAAGAATATATAAATTCATCATCAGAGAGAAATATTTTAAATACTGTAACTCAGTATTTTAAAGAAGAAGTAAACAAAAGCCAATAAAGGTTATAGAATATTTGAAAAACGTAAAAAAAAAAGTTAATCTAGTGGACAAACATAAAGCACCATACCCCCAAACTATAAAATTTGCATCTTTTCAAAGCCCACATGGAACTTATAAATATATGGAAACCTTATTGGCCAATAAAGTAAGTCTCCGTACATTTTAAAAGACAAAATAATGAAGACTTTATGGTGGGACCTCAATGCAAATAAACTAGAAATCTGTAATAACAATATAATTTGAAAACCTTTATATTTGGAAATAAATAAACACACTTGTAAATAACTCATAGGTCAAAGAAGAAAACATGATGTAATTTAAAAATATTTAAAATGTGTGGGATGTAGCCAAAGCAATACTTAAAAATAACCTTAAGTGTTTATGTATAAAAGAAGAAAGGCTAAATATTAATGAGCTAAGCATTCAGTTAAGTAGTTCTGATAAAGAATAATAAAATAAAAAGAGAGTCAAATAAAGAAAATAATAAAAGAAGATATTGATGAAATAGAAAAGAAACATACAATACAGTTCTTTTAAATGATAAACTTTACAAAGATCTGGTGAAACTGATCAAGGAAAAAGTAAGTAGCATTAGGTATATAAAGGGAGGCTATTATGAAAAAATTAATGCTAATAAATTTGAAGTTTGAAAACATAAATTCTTAGAAAATATAACTTATTAAAACTGACTCAAGAAGAAATAGAAAACCTGAATACTCATAGGACAATTAAAGAAATCGATTCAGTTGTTTAAAGTCTTTGCACAGAGAAAATCTGGGTTCAGATAGCTTCGAAGCAATGTCTACCAAATAGTAAAGAAAAAACAATTCCATTCTACTGAATCCTGTGATGTTGAATTGGAATTGGAGGTATTGGTGTGAAGTCATGGTTTTCAATATATAAAGAGAGACATGAATATATATGTAAAATGTGTGTACATTCATACCTCCCCCCCCACACATACACACTCTGTCCACTGAGAGGGCCTTGGAGCAGCGACACCCCAGCAGCAGCAAGCACACCTAACATTCAGATGTTGATTTCTAAATGTTTCTTGCCATTAAAAGGAACAAAGGCTTTTGGGGCTCTTTCAAGAGCTGGAGCAGAAAAAGTACAAGGTAAGTTTGTACTTATCTCATGCCAGAAAGCAAGGCAGTGCTCACCAGCGATGGAGATGTGTCACAGGACACAGAAGCTGTCTTGAATGGGCTCCCACTGGCCAAGTCTGGGACAATTTCAGCATTAAAATGAACAACGATAACAATGGATTATAACCCGTTAATAAAATATGATTTTATAGGGCCACATATATATAAATGAATAAGTAAGTAAATAATAAGATAGGTTTTTCCTCACAACGGGCTGCTAATTAATGACTGCAAGAAGAGAGATGACTAGCGAGAAGAGGTGAATTACAAATCAAATTTGGTGACCACCACAGTCATAATCCAGGTAAGAAATAGCAACTGGTGCTAAAATTGGTGGTGAAAGTGGGGTGAGATGGGATTTTTATAGTCTTGAACAAAATATCTATTAGTTACGAAGCAGAAGAGCCCAGCATTCACTGTCCTAAGTGATCAATCTGATCCTGCCAATAGTGGAACAAGCTGACATTTGCCCCACACAATAGGGTATGTGAGTGGAGCACAGCATTGCTTTGTTGATACTCCGGCTGGAGGTGCATAACTTTGGTCTAATCACAAGGAAACACCAGACAGACCCAAACTGAAGGGCAGTCTGCACAATAACTCAGCTGTCATCTCCAAAAAATCTGGAAGGCCGTGAAAGCCACAGAGATTCTGGAAGGGATGGAGAAGTGGCAGGGACTAAGGCAGCGTGGCGATAGTGGCTGCCACACTCCAGCACCACCTTGGCTACAAGGATGTTATAGGGACACTGGTGGAACTCAGCGGCATCCGTGGGCAAGGGGTATCTGGGTGTTTTCTGTTATTCTTACAGCTTTGCTGTAAGTGTGCTACTGTCTCAAAATGTGAACGGGAGGAACAAGGAACCTAGAATGGAGAAGTTGCAGGGTGTCTATATGAGCCCTGAAGTGAGTCCTTGGTGGGTGGGAGCAGAGTCCTGGCTTCTCCCGCGCAGTAGGAGCTGGGGGGAAGAGCAAGTGACCAGGGAGGCGGGGGAGAATGGGAGGTCACGGGCATGCAGTGGGCCCTCAGCAGAGCCAGATGTGGGACAGCATGGTGTGCATTTGTATGTTTGTGAGGCAAGTCACATCTTAGCACTTTTAGGAGCACTTGGCGTTTTGGGCAGCTAAGCCTTTTGCAAAGAGAAATATAATAAGTGGCCGGGCACGGTGGCTCACGCCTGTAATCCCAGCACTTTGGGAGGCTGAGATGGGCAGATCATGAGGTCAGGAAATCGAGACCATCCTGGACAACGTGGTGAAACCCCGTCTCTCCTAAAAAATACAAAAATTAGCCGGGCGTGGTGGTGCGTGCTTGTAGTCCCAGCTACTCGGGTGGCTGAGGCAGAAGAATCACTTGAACCGGAGGTGGAGGCTGCAGTGAGCCGCGATGGCACAGCTGCACTCCAGCCTGGTATCAGAGCAAGACTCTGTCTCAAATAAAAAAAAGAGAAATATAAGAATAACCACCTTCTTCACTGTCCATCATGACCTCCCTACCCCACAGACAGGGTCTGAGCCACAGTGCGTGGTCAGGGGCACACAGGAGTGGGCAGTGGTGGCCGTGGGAGCCAGATGAGCCAGCCTGGGATCTTGGATATGGCAGCGATGCCACGTGGGCCTTGCTGGGGGTGGCATTCTAGGCCTGGCACACCTGCAGCTTTGAAGCCCATGCCCTCCTGTGGGGCCTCTCGTCTTCACCCCTCACGAGGCCTTCTCCGGCCTCCCTTTTGACATCGCAGCCTCTGGCCCTCTGACCTGACACCGCCCCACCCCACTCATTCTCTCCTAGTGCTTAACTCGTGTGTTGCTGGGTTCTGTGCTCCCTTCTCTGTTGTACGCCCAGGACCGGGGTTGGCAATGGCAGATGCTGAAGATGTGGATGATCACATGGGCAAATGAGGGCCCATGTTCTTCACGGCCCCATGCGTCTGGGCACCGCAGGCCCTGAGACTTCCTCAATTCCGTCTGCATCTGTTGACGGTGAATATTGCAGGACTTACGTCCGCTGGCCGCCTGTCGTGAGGTGTGAGGACAGTGAAGGCAGTGGTGACTCACAGGCAGGTCAGCTCCATGTGGGAGTTAGTTGTAAATTCATGGTTACATAACTTCATAAATGTACTTACAAATTCATTACTTATAAATAAATCAGAGACACTGTCTGACAGCTGAGCTGGCACTCCTCATTGACGTGGAAGTTGAGCAGGCAGCATCCATACCTGTGGGTAGATGGCAGAGGACTCAGTGAGGGCTTGGCCACCTCACCCGCAGCGGGAGAGGCCGGTGGGGCTGCTCATGAAGGCTCCC
The DNA here is from genome assembly GCA_963574635.1 of Cheracebus regulus. Taxonomy (NCBI): domain Eukaryota; kingdom Metazoa; phylum Chordata; class Mammalia; order Primates; family Pitheciidae; genus Cheracebus; species Cheracebus regulus. The sequence goes on from CAUYQU010027906.1 coordinate 24,542, forward strand.
TGGGCATGCAGCACGGCACTGTATCCTGCCTGAGTGCGAGAGCCAGGGCGCTCTCTGGCTGTGGCCACGCAGGGTTAGTGGCCTGCAGTGTAGCCTGCTCACTCATCTGTACACCTGTGCACCCTGCGCTGATTAGCTGAATATTTGTTTGTTAAATAACACCAGCACAGGTTTTTGGGTTTTGTTTTACACAAGTTTTCTTGAACCTCCGCTTGGCCCTGGTGTGCTTTTCCTTGGTAAGTTGAAATGTAAGGAGAATGCCCAAATCGTTGCTTCTAGCAGATGTTTCACATCATGAAGAGAATATGGATTTGCAATGTGTGCAAGTATTCTTTTTTCCCCAAAGAGCTATTTTTGGTTGCATCTTCCATGATAGCATGGGGTTCCAAGGCCAGGCTGTGTTTTCTCTGCAGGATGAGCGTGTGACTCTGGTGACCGCAGAGCCCCCCCGAGGCCCCCGGCTTCTGTGATCTCAGAAAGTGGTTAGAGGCGCATTCTCTTGACCAGAGAAACTCGTTGGCACTGCCTGCTGCTGCCTCCCGGTCTTCACTGGCTCAGAGGAAGTGCATTTTTTTGTGGTTCTTTTTTACACTGCATGGAAGTGTGAAATCTCTAAAGCTCTCTGGTGCTTTTTGAAAAATCTGGAAATTCTTGCTATAGGAAATTCAACGACTTGATGCAGTATATATCCTGGGGTGCCCCCCATTTTATAAATATCGTGTCTGTGTGAAATGAGGCTGTTTATTTATACTCCTGATGCTTTTTCTTGTGTAAGGGAATTTGGGGCTTTGAAGGGCATTTTTAACCCCCTCTGCCCCATAAGCTGTAACTAAGGACTTTGGAAGGACGCCCACCTGCCCAGCAGCCGCTTGCTGGGACCCCTCCTCACTTGCTGCTCCTCTCTGCCCTCAGTGAGTAGCTTGAATTCGTTCCCTACGGCTGTTAAATAATGCCTGCCCGTGTGTCAGGAGCCATGTGGCATAGTCATCCGCTTCTCACACTCTTCCTCACACCCTCCCTCTTCCCAGGCATTCTGTCTTAACCCCCAACCTGGTGATTGGTGTTTTCTGGGACGCCTGAGGACTCTCCAGGACTCTCGCTGTGCTGGTCCCCTCCCACCCACAGCCTAAAGGGGCAGCTTTGTCCTACAGGGTGGACTTGCCTGTTTTGCAAGGCTGGGCATGTGTTCCTCACAGATGAACAACGACCTACAGTGAGGCAAGCAGGCAGCACAGCCGACTCAGGAGTGGAGGCCTCCCACAGCACGAGCCGGGGCTGGTGCCTGGGGCTCCCTCTGTGGGCACAAGCGGGGCCGGTGCCTGGGGCTCCCTCTGTGGGCACAAGCGGGGCCGGTGCCCGGAGCTCCCTCTGTGGGCACTGGCTTTGCTCTGAGTCTCTGTCACCTGGCTGAGTGCTCCTGATGCCTCCTGGGCCACCGGGGAGAGCTGTGCTTGTCCCCACGCTCTGGTACAGACAGCCCCTGGGTGACCGTCCCAATGTCTCTTCTAAACCTTTCCTGTGCAGAAGCTGGGACAGAATTCTGTGTGTCCAGGTGCAGAGCACACCTGCTCAGAAGGTAACTGGGTGGTGAGGAGTTTCCTTTGCAAATAGGATTCATAGCCATCAAGAATCACTAAATGACATTTTCTTCCAGCATGTACATATTACAGTTCATCTTCGAAACAAAGCAGTTTGTCATCCAGTTCTTGAGAAGTGAAGGAAGGGAGAGTTCGAATGCTTTGAAAGTTTGAAAACCTTGAGGCTGTGGTCCCGCAATTTGATGTAAAACTTGCAAAGGCATTTGTAGAAACAGCTGGGGTGTGGGAGTTGGGGTCAGAGGTGCCCAGGAACATCTTGGCTCCGAGAATGCTGCCCCATCCTCCCTGACCCTTGATGGAAGCCCTGGTCATTTAGTCCCCTTGTTAGGATTGTGCCACGTTTCCTGGATCCACAGTCATGTCAGGCAATTCTGGGGAGAGCAGGCATCGCGGGAGGGTTGGATGGGTGTCCCAGGCATCTTAGGGTGTCCCAGCCAATCCTGGAGGGGAGAGGTGCCTTAAGAGTCCCTCAGGAGGGAGCCTGAGCTGGGAGCAGGGGCGAGTGAAATCAGGTTCAAGGGGAACTTTCACTGAGGTCATCTGCCACCCCCAGGACCCTCAGAGTCTCACAGTGGGTGAAGCCCCAGGTAGGTAGCATGCTGGAGGGGGCAGCCCATGGGAAGGTGCAGGTGACAGGGGTGGGGTAGACTGCCCATGGGAAGGTGTGGGTGATGGGGTGGGGGGAACAGCCCATGGGGAGGTGTGAGTGATGGGGTGACAGCTCTTGGGAAGGCGAGGGTGACAGTGTGGGGTGGAGGGGGACAGCCCATGGGAAGGCTCAGGTGGCAGTGTGGAGGGGAGGGGGACAGTGTGGAGGGGAGGGGCCACCCATGGGAAGGTGCAGGTGACGGGGGTGGGGTGGACAGCCCATGGGGAGCTGTGGGTGCTTCTCGGGAAGGCACGGGTGACAGTATGGGGTGATGGGGTGACAGCCCACAGGAAGATGTGGGTGATGGGGTGGGGGGCAGCTCTCGGGAAACACGGGTGACAGTGTGGAGGGGAGGAGCAGCTCGTGGGAAGGTATGGGTGATTGGGGGACAGCTCTCGGGAAGGCACAGGTGACAGTGTGGGGTGGAGGGGGCAGCCCATGGGAAGGTGCAGATGTTGGGGGGTCCACGGAAGAGCGAGGCATGTTCCCATCACTCCCTGGATGGCTGGAGGGGGAAGTGGCCCAGAGGAGGGCTGCCTTGGAGGCACCCAGAGCACAGAGGCCAGGCCTGGTGTGGAGCTCTGGGCCGACCTCAGGCCAGGCTTCACGGGGCGTGTCAGTTGGGGCTCTGCAGAAAAACAGAACCAGATACAGGGAGGTTTATTATGGGGAGGTGGCTCAGACAGCTGCAAGCTGGAGACCCAGGATGGGCGAGGAATAGTTCAGTCCAAGCCCAGAGGCCTGAGGGCCGGGCACTGGCGTCTGTTCCAGCCTGGGGCCAGAGAAGGGGAGGTAAGCGGATCCAACTCAAGTCATGAGTCAGAAAACGGGGTGATAACTCCTGCCTCGGTCTCTCCAGGCCCCTGTGGACTGGTCGGCGCCCAGCCATACTGGGCAGGACCATCGGCTTCACCAAGCCCACAGGTTCAAATGGGACCCCCACCTGTCCTGGACCCTGGATTCGCCTGTCCCAGACCCACCTGTCCTGGACCCTGGGTTCGCCTGTCCTGGACCCGCCTGTCCTGGACCCTGGGTTTGCCTGTCCTGGACCCACCTGTCCTGGACACTGGGTTCGCCTGTCCTGGACCCATCTGTCCTGAACCCACCTGTCCTGGACCCTGGGTTTGCCTGTCCTGAACCCACCTGTCCTGGGCCCACCTGTCCTGGGCACACTTGTCCTGGACTCACCTGTCCTGGGCCCACCTGTCCTGGGCACACCTGTCCTGGACTCAGAAGATGGCTCTGACTGTCCTTCCAGGACTGTGGAACGGACTCCCATGGCGCTGTGGAACCCCTCTGCGGTGGAATGCTCCCAGGAGCGGCTGACTGCCAGCCAGCTTTACTTAGGAAGATTCCCTAGAGGGAGTCCTAAGCTGAGTCTGCCTGGGGGCCACCTGCTCCTCTCTCCCTATGCCCCTGCCTGTGGGGCTCTGTCCCTTCCAACGAGGATGCTCAGGGTCGACGTGCCTGCTAAGGGCTGGGTGAAAATGACGGAGACGGGGGTCTTGGGCCTTCTTCTTGTTTGGCTGCTTTCACCACTCGGGCCCTGCCGAGGGTCCTGCAGAGCGGTGGGGACCCTCATGAAGCAACCATGTTCCTTGCTCCTTCTCCGGCCCTCACAGGAAGGAAGCGGCAGCGTTTTTGCTGGTCGAGCCCCTCCTCCAGGCTTCCTGGATAGGAAGCAGTGGTGCCACTCTCAGCACGCAGCCCCTCGGCGCCTTCCCTCCTCCCCTAGGGCTGGGGTGGGCTGGGGGCCAGCTCCCTGACGGCAGACAGGGGATCGTGTTTCTGTGGGCTGGGGCCTCACAGAGGCGTGTCCTCCTTCCCAGCCAAGGTGCTGGGATCCTGACTGTCACCTGCCCCAAATCCAGCCTGGGCCCTGTCTGCTCTGGGGTGGGTCAGAGGAGACCTGAGAACTGGCGCAGCTGCCAGGTCCAGGCTGAGGTTTGGGTGAAGGATAAAGGGATGTCTCTTCTGCCCCCTTTCCCGGTTCTGTTTCCTCTGTTTGTTCACCTCTCCTTCCCATCCTCTTTTCAGCTCCCCCAGGGGTCCAGCTCCCTATCCAGCACTGAAGATAGAAACGGACCTTACTCAGCCCTGCACGCAGCAGGAAACTTCAGCTGCAGTCGCTGCACAGGGCTGGCCTCCCATCCTCCATCCATACCGCCTCCCCCGCCCCTACCAGGGAATTGGCTTCAGGGGACTGGGAGCAATGTGGCTGAGTTTCTGGGCATCACGGCATCACCCAGACCCAGAGCTGGACCCGCCTTCTGGCTCCTCCTTCACCCAGGACAGGGGGTCAGACCGAGTCACAGGGCCAGGTGCCCTCGGTGGGGGCCAGATGGGGTGGCCTTGGGTTCCAGTGACAGCTTGCTCTGAGTCACCTCTGTGAGAAGAAGTGGAGGGCCTTGGCAGGCGCCAGGGACACCCGTGGGATGCCGGAGTCTCCCGCTGTGCCTCCAGCCCTGTTGTGGGACAGGGTCACCCGAGACCTCGGTGCTGACTGCACGTTCTCTATTCCAAACGAGCCTCTTCTTGGCTGCAGTGAACTCTGCAGCCTGGGCGGAGAGCTGGGGATGGCCCTGAGACTAACGTGGCAGAGATTCCACACGCGGTCCGAGCACCCCACCTCCGTTTCTGAGTTGAGCCGTTGCTGGCAGGACACGGAGGTTGCCCAGGCTTCAGATCCGGGTTCAGGCCCAGCGGTGTGGCCTGTTCACCTCTGAGGGGCGGCCCTGCCCTGCGCCCTGTCTGATCTGACATGCAGCCCTCCAGCCTCTCGCTGCTGCCTCGGGGTGGGCCCTGGGAGTGGCCCTGGCCAGACCCCCTCTCTGCAGACCCCGCAGGACCAGCAGGCTGGGCGGTGGCTGGGCGGCAGGGGACAGGTTGGCCTCTTCGGTCCTGGGGGCACAGGGATCCTCCCGCCCTGAGCCTGTGGCCCCCTCCTGTGCCTTGTGAGGGTTGCGGTGACAGGCTGCCCTTCTCACCAGTGCCAGGAAGGACCCGTGCTCGCAGCCTCTTCCTCCCCATCCCCTCAGCACTGGCAACGGTGGCGGTGGCCTATGGGTCTCCCCACATCAGAGGAGAAGCCTGAGGCTGGAGGTGTGGGGGATGGGGGCTCCCTCAGGTGGGAGCCCCAAGCGCAGGGAGGGCAGGGGGATCTGGGAGGCTGCGGCCTGGTCCCCCCACCGCGCCTCGCGTGCACCCTGAGCGCCCGCGGACCCCAGCGCGCCCTCCCCGCCACGCGCCTGGCGCTCCTGGCGCCCTGCCCAGGAGGGCGGGGGCGGGGATGCCGCTCGCACGCGAAGCCGGGCGGGCCCCATCGCGTGACTGTGCCGGCGGCTGCGGAGGAAGTGAGTGGGCGCCCGCGGGGGGGCACGCCATGCTGGGAGGGGCGCCCCCCCCTCCAGCACCTGCGCGCTTCTCTTCTGGGGAAGAGGCCGGGCTGCGGGTCCGCGGGGCGCGTGGCGGGCGGGGCGGGGTCGGCTCCACCGCGGGAGCGACCCCTGCGATGGGGTTTGGCTGCACCGGCCGCCAGCGTGGTCGGGTGTGTGCGCAGGTGACCGAGGCGGGCGGTTTTGTGGCCGCCTCTCCTGGGAGCGCCCAGAGCAGGCGGGGCGGGGCTGGGGGGTCTCGCGGGGCAGCCCCAGCGTCGCTGGTGCGGGCTGCTCCTGCCCGGGTCCCTCCTCGCGCTGGAACCTCCCCCAGGGCCTTGGGTGCCTCCTGCACTGGCTCCTCTTGCGGCTGCGCTCGGGAGAAGGGCCTTCGCCTTTCTGAACCGCGTGTTGTGTGCGCTGCGGAGGCCCTGGCTGAGCCTGGGGGGCACGAAGCCAGGCCCCGGGGGTTCCAGGTGGGAAGACGGCGTGCCTGCCCCAGGGGTGCCCCCACCTCCGTGGACTGTTCCTGCTTCCTCGGAGTAGTCCTGCTTTGCGGCAGAAGAAATGAGGCGTTTCTTGCTACATTTAGTGCGGTGAGCAGATATCCAGTTCTCACCCGTCGTGGGAGTTCAGGAAGCAGCGAGGCTCAGAGACCAGGCAGGGAGGGGGACGGAGAGGCCTGGACCCGAGGCCACCCGTGCCGCCGTCTCCGGGGTCCTGGCCGCCTCCCTGCCGCACTCAGGCCCTCGCCCCCTCGGACACCTTAGCTTGCCCCGACCTCTGCAGCTGGCACCCCAGATTCGGAATCAGTGGCTCCCAGCATGCCCTTTCTGGTGGAGGGGGTGCTGGCCCCGCCCAGCCGTCAGCTCTGGGGTCAGGGTGAGGCTCTTCCTACGCAGTGGTCCTGGCCTGATGGGGAGCAGGTTCACCCAGCGCCCAGACCCCAGCTGTGCTCTCCAGGGCCTGGGGACACCACGGACGCTGGTCCTGGGGGTCTGAGGGCCACCGGCCCAGGGACTTCGGGTGAGGAGAGCTCGAAGGAAAGTGCGAACGACTTTGAATAGCAGGTGGATGCCTTGAGGGAAGCCAGGAGGATTCCCGGGAGCAGGAGGCAGTGACCCGCGAGGAGGGTCGGGCCACACACGTTGCAGAACGCTCCCAGGTGACAGTGCCCCTTGCGCTGCAGGTTGGGAGGAAGTCCGGCCCACCCTGAGATGTTCAGTCTCTATTCAAGTGCTAATTCTGTTTCCTGATGGTATACCCGGAAGCCTCACGTCGTTTTGGGCTGTGACGGGCTGCAGGTAGACACGTGTTTGGACAAGGCTGTGGGCCTCACACTTGGTTTTCCGTGTGCTGTGCTCTTGCTGAGCGTCGCGGTGGAGTCTGAGTCTGGCCCAGTGAGGAGTGAGGGTGGTGGACGGGGCTGCTTTGGAAACGGCTGTGTCTCCCTGACCAGTGGGAGTGGGCGGGTCCTGGACTGAGCCATGCCGGGACCAGCCTGCCCGAGTGGAAATCCCAGCACAGCCTGCCCACTGTGAAGGATGGCCATGCTGGCCTTCAGGTGCTGTGCGTGCTGACAGTTTGTATGCCATCTCAAGGTCAGAACCAGCGGCAAAGTGGCATCTGCCTGAGTGGGTATCACCTGTGGCTTCAGCTGAGGATCTGGAGACGTGGGAGCAGCAGCTGCCCCCCCCCCACAGCCTCAGTGGGGGTGTTTCCATCCACGCACTGGGGCCAGCTGCTTGCCGGGAGGCCTCCCCCTCTGCCCTCTCAGAAGTTGGGGGGGCGTCCCTCCCATGAGGACAGTGAGCACCTATGCTGGCCTGGAACTCAGCCCTCGGCCCGCTGGGAGGTGGACAGTGTCGTCTGTCTCCCCGCACTCTGCACTTAAAAGTGGAGAAACTGCTCATCCTTGGGAGTAGGGGTGTCCTTGGGGGCCGCTCGCAGCGGGAAAGGGGTGGCACATGTCACTGTCCTGGGCCTGCCTTTCTTTGCCCTGCTGTGTTCTGTGCAGCCCCTGAAGCCTGGGGCCAGGCTTGCTTCTCACCAGGGAGGGGCTGTGGGGGTTCCAGGAGGGAGAGGTGATATGGCTGTGCAGGGCACAGAAGACCCGGGTGGACGCAGGGGCCTCAGCCCAGCCCTCAACCGGGTGCAGCCCACAGTGCGGTGGGTCTCAGGGGAGGGGCTGTGGGGACCCCCGGGCGGCTGCGAGGGGACCTGGCAGGAAGCTGGACTTTGTCCCAAGATGGGTGGGAGCCCTGGGGGTTGGGCAGGAGGAGACGGCAGTTTCTGTGGAGCAGAACTCAGGTCTGTGGGGGCGTCCTCAGGTCGGGCTCTGCCCCCACGTCCTGGTGTCCCCTGCCCTTCCTGGCTGACCTGGGGCCTGCGTCTCGGTGCCCCCGCCCCCTCGGACCCTCAGGGCTGTGCTGGGAATGCTGCGTGGCCTGCAAGGGGCCAGTGCCGCCCAGGCCAGGTGTCAGGCGCAGGCGCTAACCGTGGGGTGAATGTGGGGGAAGCACAAGAAAGACGGTGAAGCAGTGGCCAGGCCGGGGCTGGGGGTGCTGACGTGTGTGTTCTTCTCTGACAGCTGTGCAGGAGCAGGGCTCATGGCAGCAGGCGGCCGGCACCCCCTCGCCCGGCCACAGCCATCCTCCCGTGGGGTCTGCGGTGCTGGAGGGAAGGTTGCTGCTGGAGGTGAGTGTCACCCGCGGTTCCTCAAACACACTTGGCGCTCAGTGTCAGGAGGCCCTTAGGTTGTGATGTTTGTAACTATCAAGAAGCGTAGGCTCCAAAATGTGTTGAAGAAGGGTGTCCCTGGGTCAGGGTCTGCCTCTGGGGTGAGCCCCGTGGGCTGGGACAGAAAGGGCAGTCGGCGCTCGCGGCCCTGTGTGCTGCAGCAGAAAAGCATCCTCATGCTGCACGCTCTGCTCCTGCTTGTCAATGAGAGAACCTGGTGCAAAATTAAGCCTTTTTTCCCCAAAATGAAGGATTTGGCAAAGTCTGCGTTGGACTTCCCTAGTGTGGTTTCAATCTTGGGTGGCCCGTGTGACACCCTGGAAGCTGTGGGCCTGGGCAGGAAGTTCCATGGTGGGTGGCGCTTTGCACCACATCTCCCCCTTCTCCGTCTCTGAAGTGCTGGGTTTCCCCGTACCTGTAACTTGGGGTCTGTTACCCCTCTGGGAGGGGAGACCTCGGACCTTTTTCCCAGACAAGGTAAGATGGTGGCATGGAGCCCTCCGGGTTGAATCCAGTCGCTGTTCTGAAGATGAAGGGGTTGCTGCGTCCACCAGTGGCCGGACAGACGTGGGCCCAGGGTGGTCCCAGGGTGGGGCTGGTGGGCTTGCAGGGAGGAGGTGGGGGCAACGTGGCACTTCTCAGGGAACAGGGTGGGCTCCAGCCGGAACTCAGGACCCCTGGGTAGGCCAGGAGGGCACCAGCTAGCCCGCTCCAGGTGAGAGGGCACTGGGATGAGTGGCAGGCTTCCCACAGCCAGCAGCCTCTGTGTCCCTCTGGGCTGCACAGCCCCGGTGCCTGGGAGAGGCTCCCCGACCCCCTCCCCAGGTCCTCCCATGTGACTCCAGGTGAGTTCACAACCCTCAGCTCGCTCTGCCCTGACCCACCTTGACGGGTCCCTGTGCTGGGGCCTGGGAAGCCTGGAGCCTGCAGGAGGGAGGCCTGGGCCTGGTTCCCTGCCGTGGACTTCCTGCCCTGCTCCTAGCAGTGTGGGATATTTAGGAGCTACCCCTGACGGGGGACTCTCCAAGGAGACTTTGGAAGACGCATGGAGGCTGGGGGCCAGGGTCCGCCCGTCTCACCGGGCCCTGTGGCCTTCCTGCTGCCCATCCCGACTCCCCTGCCTGGCCAGAGCAGTGGTCACACCCACTGGTTTGCAGGAGGGTGAGCAGTTCCCAAAGTCTCCATCCACTGCATCTGGTTCATGTCCTCTGGCCCACGGAAGTTCTGGAAGGTTGCTTAGATTGCAGCCGGTAGGGTATAGGGTAAGGGATCATCACAGCACTGCCGGGGCAGTGAAGGGGGTTATGTGCTCTTTTTGAAGCTTAAACATATTCAAGTAGGGCCAAATAAGCAAAGCAAGCAACAAAACCAGCAAATCCCAGCTTTTACTTCTAATCTTCAGTCTCTTCACAATAAACTGAAGAACAGGGGAGGTTGACGGCCGGGCACCCTGAATCCATAAACAGCCCTGAGCTGGCACAGGCTTCAGAGTGCCTGCGGCCATGGTCTGTTGATTTAAGATGAGGAAGTTAACTGGAGCTGAACCCAGTGCTTTGTTAGTTTAGATGCTCCACACATTCAGGGAGACCTTAGCAGTGATTTAGAAACAAACCCTGAGAGTGTCGTCTGGACCCGCGTTCCTTTGTCCTGAGTTCATCAGGTGTTGGACTCCAACCCCCCGGGCCTTCCCCAGGGAAGCCAAGGCAGGCGGTCCACAGCCTGCGGCGGCCCTGCCGCACGTCTTGGCTGGTGCTAGGAGTGGGAGGGTGGAGGAGTGGGGAGGGGTGGGCGGCTGCAGAGGGGAACGAGGAGGGTCTGGGGATTCTGGAAATGCAGCAGATGGGCACCTAGAGCAGGCCCCAAGCTCCCGGCATGATAGAGTCAGAGCTACCAGGTTTTCCTTCTGTTTTTTAGGTGGGCTACAGGGTCGTTGTGTTTAGCGTGACTCACTGGAGCCACGGACATGAGCTGTCTCTGGATAGGGTGCCGTCACTGACTGCTTAACTTAACTGGTACTAATATAGCTAAAATCAAGTGTGTGGTAATGCAGGGTGCATTTTCCAACACTTACTTAAAAATCTGCGTGCACTAAAATTCATTCTTTCCGGCATTCAGTGGGATGTGAGTGCCACCGTCATGAAGATTCAGAGCCCTCCCATCCCCAAATGTTTGCCCTCTGCTGCTGTTTGCAGTCACAGCCCCCCGCCCCCGGCTGTGACCATGTGTGCTCCATCCCTGCAGCCTCTCTTGTGCCTCTCTCTGGATGTCCTGCACATGGAATCTGATGCGTGACCTTTGGAGGCTGGTTTCACTCAGCACAGTGCCGTTGATGTTCGCCCACGGTGCTCTGGGCCACCAGCTGGTTTCTTGTTATTACTGCAGGCCGCCGGTTTGCTTCTTGTTGTTGATGAGGGGTGGGCGGACTCCATGTGTCATTCAACGGTTGAGGGATATTTGGGTTGTTTTTAGGTTTTGGTGTTTATGACTAGAGCTGCAATAGACATTCACATACAGGCATCTCTGTGCACGTAGGTCTCTGCTTCATGAACAGTAAGCATGTTTGTGGCTCTGACCCCCAGCAGCGAATGAGTGTTTCAGTTGCTCAGCGTCTCTGGTTTTGCACGCGGCATTACTGTTTTCAAAGCCATTTTAATACTGCAATCTTGTTAGGGTTTTAGCTTGGATTCCCCTGTGACTAGCCGTGATGCGGACCTTTTCATGCCCTTCTTTGCATCCCTGTGTCATCTTTTCACGTCTGTAGGTTCTGTGGTGATCTCTCCTCTTTCATTTCCTTGGTAATTTGTGTCTTCTCTCACTTTTTCTTGGTCAGTTGAGTTAGAGGTTTATCAGTTTTACTGATTATTTTTTTCAAAGAAGCAGCTATTGGTTTTATTTTCTGTTTTCAATTTTATTGATACTGTTCTTATCTTTATTATTTTCTTTGCTTGGCTTGGATTTAATTTCCTCTCCTTTTTCTAGTTTTTTTTTTTTTTTAAGTGGAAGGTTAGATTATTGAATTTGTCTATTTGTCCATTTTCCATTTCATTAATTTCCACTCTTCTTGTTTGTAATTTATTTCCTTCTACTTGCTCTGATTTTAAATATTTTATTTTTATTTAGATTCTTAAGATGGAAGCTTAAATCATTGATTTTTTAATCAACCATTCTTACTCTATAATGTAAGCATTTAGTGCTATAAATTTTCTTTAAGCACCTTTAACTGAGTCACACAAATTTTGATGTGCTGGAGAGATCCAAGATGGCCGATTAGCAACAGCTCAGGAATGTAGCTCCCAGTGAAAGCACAGAGAACGAGTGGACGCCATACTTTCCGACGAATTTTTGTTGCCCACAGACTGGGAGATTCCCGACAGAGGAGCCACACGGGTTGCCAGCGTGACTCTTTTGGCCGGCGCGATTGTTTTGCCGGTGCCCCAGCGTGGCGCTTCCCGGTGCGGAGTATATGGACGGACGGGCTCGGCTGGTCCCATCCCCACAAGGAAAACAGCAATTGGAAGCGCCGAGGACTGAGAGATTCACAGCAAGCACAGCGAACCCAGGAAGGTCTGGCTCTGTGAGGAACAGGCATCCGCCAAAGGAAAACTAAGAAACAGAAAAAACATCACCGGGTGGAGAGAGATCCAAGATGGCCACGTAGCAGCAGCTCAGGATTGTAGCTCCCAGTGAGAGCACAGAGAGTGAGTGGATGCCACAATTGCAGATGAATTTTTGATGCCCGCAGACTGGGAGATTCCCGGCGAAGGAGCCACACGGGTGGCCAGCGCGACTCTTTTTGCCAGCGCAGTGCTTCTCGGTGCGGAGTATACGGGACTGGGTGCCCTTTTAGTCGGGCTCGGCTGGTCCCATCCCCACAAGGAGAACAGCAATTGGAAGCACTGAGGACTGAGAGCAAGCACAGCTGAACCTGGGAAGGCCCAGCTCTGTGGGGAAGGGGCGCCCGCCGAAGGAAAACTAAGAAACAGAAAAAACTTCATCACCAACAAGCCAGACGTCCACTCAGAGACCCAATCTGAAAGTCGGCAACTACAAAGACGACAGGTGGATAAATCCACAAAAATGGGAAGAAACCAGTGCAAAAAGGC
>CAUYQU010027907.1:0-24199 GCA_963574635.1 Cheracebus regulus
GTGAAACTCTCAGTCCTCAGCGCTTCCAATTGCTGTTTTCCTTGTGGGGTTGGGACCAGCCGAGCCCGTCCATCCCGTATACTCCGCACCGGGAAGCGCCGCGCTGGGGTGCCGACAAAACAGCCGCGCCGGCCAAACGAGTCGCACTGGCGACCCATGTGGCTCCTCTGCCGGGAATCTCCCGGTCTGTGGGCAACAAAAATTCATCAGAAAGTGCGGCGTCCACTCGTTCTCTGCGCTTTCACTGGGAGCTACATTCCTGAGCTGTTGCTAATTGGCCATCTTGGATCTCTCTCCTCTATCTGGGCTTTCTTTAGGACAAATTCTATTGATTGCTTATTTTTGTGTGTGTGTTAGCAGTACTTTGTTTCTTTGCATGACTTGTAAGTTTTTACATTATTAAAACCTGGACATTTTAATAAGTATTGTGTGGCAAGTTTGGAAATCAGATTTTCCTACCTCTCCATGGCTTGTTTTTATTGTTGCTTATTGGTTATTGTTATCTGTTTGCTTACTTACATTTCTAGAGCAATTTAATCAAGTTTTTATTCTTTGTCATGTGTGGTCCTTGATGACACTACTTAGCTTAGTGGTTAGTAATTAGATGGGTTTCCTTAGAGGTCTGGAATCAATCTTTCAGTTTGCTGAAGGGCTCTCTGTGCATGTTGGGTCATGCCCTCAAAGCTTAGACAGGTAGCTCATAATTTCACTTAAGCCTTTCTTATTGCCTACATAGATCCTCAAGCTAAGCCAGAGATGAGAGGTGAGAGCCTTTCCAGGTCTTTCCTGAGCTTGTGCACTATTCTGGGAGTACACATCGTCTTTTATAACCCTGAGATTTTGTCAGAGCTTTCTGATGTGCTTATACACATCTTATTTTCAAACTTTTATTTTATTTTCAAGGTATTTGGTTATTTTTTTGTTTGTCTCAACTGTTGTTCATCTCCTCAGGCAGCCACAAAATTAAAACACTTGTCTGTTATTGTCTTCAAACATCACCTGACAGAAATCCTTTGAAGTGAGTAAGCTCCAAGGCAGCCTCTTAATGAGTTTTTCAAGAGAACCACCAGACAAATAAAAAATGATAATATTTTGGCAAGTATACTTTGGAAAACTTCATCTCTATTCTGTTTCCACTGGTGACTTCCAGGCAGCACCAGAAATGCAGATGAGTATTTTTTCAAGGCTTTTTCTGAGCTAGAGAGTGGGGCGATGGGACCAGGAGAAGTTAAAATGTCACAAAGCTGACTTTTCTTACAGACATCCACCTATTTTTTTTTTTTTTTTGAGTAAACTCTCTCCAGGTCACTGGAAACTTTTGATTTTTTTAAAAAAAAATTTCTACATCCAATCCCAGCACTTTGGGAGGCCGAGGTGGGTGGATCACGAGGTCAGGAGATCGAGACCATCCTGGCTAACACAGTGAAACTCCATCTCTACTGAAAATACAAAAAATAACTGGGCTTGGTTGCAGGCACCTATAGTCCTAGCTACTTGGAAGGCTGAGTATATTTGGTTCGTTGGTTGCAGTAATAATGTGAATTCAGGGGAAAAATGTAAACATAAAAAATAATAAATAACATGAATTCAGGGGAAAAATGTAAGCATAAATTGAAAGCAACAAAAACAAATTTTCTGAATTATAGTAAAAATGCAGAATTAAATACATCTTAAATATTTAAACATCTTAGTGTATCTCAGTTGGAAGAAAAACAAGTTTAAAACATACAAATTTCAATTAACTTTATTTTTGTAGAGTGTAGAACATTATCTTACTTATGTAAACTATCCAGCAGTTAAAAAGAAGGTGCCAATCAGGAAATGGAGAGGGAATCAGAGCATTAATGGGAATATGTAGAAAGAAAGCTTACGTTAAATAAGACATCAAATACAAGCTTTGATTGGAGACCACAATAGGCCATATATCTTTTGAGTAAAAGAGAAAACTATTGGGGTTAAAAAGAATACAAAGAATATAGTTAGTTTCTATATCACTGATATATAGCAGATTGTCAAAAAAGGGAATACGGAGTGAAAAATAAATTTTAAGAGAATCCCAGTGAACTGTAAGGTAGGAGATATCTTACCTCTAGGTAGGTAGCTGGTTACCAGGTATATTTTGATAACTACTAAGAAGATCCTATAGATGCCCTTCGTCTTCAGCGCTTCCTGTGATTTCACAAATATTTATTTCACAGGCCTTTTCCTGATGACTAAAATAATGCAACATAGATGTAATTTTTTGCTGTCTATGATCATCTTCTTCCTGATTCCTAGTTTGATTTAGACTTCCATGAAGTTAGAATGGACAAGACATTGGGTTCCAGTAGAAAGAAAATGACAAATGTAAGAAATGGTGGAAAAAAAGGGAAGTAAAATGACGTTAGAGGAAGATTATTCCATTTCACAATTTTGCCTGTGGTTCTTATAGTAGTTGAATTCCTTTGTCTCTAAGGTTTGCATCTGGTATCCTTGTCACTATGTTGTTGTTGTTCTTTCTCTCCTCCTCCTCCTCCTTCTTCTTTTCTTCCCCTTCTCCTCTCCCTCCCCTCCTCCTCCTTCTTCTCCTTCCCCTTTTCCTCCCTTCCCCCCCTCCTCCTTCTCCTTCTTCATCTTTGTCCTCTTCCTCTTTTTCTTCTCCTCCTCCTTCTTCTTTCTTGTCACCAACATCATCTTCATCGTCTTTGTCTTCAGAAAGAAAGTACAGTGTTGGAGCAGACCTTCCCCTGAAAACAACTATAAAAGAAGGATAAACTATGAGTTTTTGATGGGATAGCAGAGCTACCAATGCAGCAAAGATTTGGTGAAACAAATTCCCTAAAAGAAGGTAATCCCAGGATTTGAGCTCAATATTTGGCACACCTTATATCCTCAAGGCATTTGCTGACAGAGAAAGCAGGAGCTGGAGATTTTGGCTGAAAACCAGAGCAGAAAGCAGTAGCCAGCATCTGAGCAGAACATTTGCCAGTTTCACAGAACTGGAGAGAGAAATATTGAAGATCACAGATAGACAAAGACTACAAATAATGTCAGGTATTTAGTAGCCTTTAACAAATAACATAAAGACTTTACAAATAATGTAAAATATTCAAGAAATTAAATGATCAAATAGAACATTTAAAGAGGAACTGGGATTTTTATTTCAGTAATTGGATTTTGTATTCAATCTAATAAAAAGGATTGAATACCAAGTCTAGAACTGAAATATGCAGTAACTGAATATTAAAAAATCAACAGATGAGTTTAACAACAGATTAGATGTAGCTGAAATGAGAAAATTAGCAATTTGGAGGATAAATCTAAGAATTATACCAATAGAAAAATGAAGAGGAAGAATAATGGAAGATGAAAGACCAAAGAGAGAGTGAAAAGTCTAGCTAATATATGAGTTATTATAATCCTTGAAAAAGAGGAGAGAAAACATAAAAAAGAAAAGAACCTTGTATCTGAAAATGTATATGCTGCTACTATCAAGTTATTTGTTTGAAGTATAGTACTCTTAAGCTCTTAAAGCACTTTACACAAGTTTTATAATACCTCCCAATATTTACATTTTTAGTATTTTAATGTTAAGAAGAGTTTGTCTTTAACCTCTTCTAATTATTTATAGTAGATTAAAAATAATTGTATAGTGAAAATGTATTGTTTTACATTGAGAAGTCATGGAAAATTAAAAATAATTATAAATTAAACACTAAAATTATTAAAATGCAAATTTTCTTCCCTTAAATTTTTTTTTTTTCTGAAACAGGGTCTGATTCTGTTGCCCACACTGGAGTGCAGTGGTGCTATCATGGGTGATGAAAGCGTTGACTTCCTGGGCTCAAGCGATCCTCCCATCTGAGCTCTTGAGTAGTTGGGACCACAGGCACATATCACCATGCCCGGCTAACTTCTGTATTTTTTTGTACAGATGGGATTTTGTTATGTTGTCCAGGCTGGTCTCAAACTCCTGAGCTCAAGTAATTGTCCTGCCTTGGTATTCCAAAGTGCTGGAATTACAGGTGTGTGCCACTATGCCCAGCTTAAAAAAAAATTAAGTTAAATAATATTTTTTGGTAAAGATGGGGTCTCACTTTGTTGCTCAGGCTGGTTTTGAACTCCTGGCCTCAAGTGATCCTCCTGGTTCAGCCTCCCAAAGTGTTGGAATTACAGGCATGAGCCATCATTCCAGGCCTATGCAAAAGTTACTAAATAAAATTTGGCTACATTTTATGCCTGGTCATATAGAGTTTTGTTGCTGCTCTCGTCATCAATGGTGGGGGTTAACAACTCACAAAAACTACCACTTATAAAATTATCTGCTATACAATTATTGGACAAAATATATTATCTCACTCTATAAATAAACAATTCATTAGAACTTGAGGGAATTGTAGAATATGGAAGAGATGCTTCTGCTGAAATAAGGAGAATGTGAAATACCTCCTCACTTAATGCTGTCATTTTCGCTCATCAGTTCCAAATATTAGTAAAGAAAACTAGGAGTAGATTATAGTCTGATACATAATGGCATAATGATAGCTGTTAAATAAAGAAACCACATGTAATTATCAAATTTTGCATGAATCAGTTGCTTTGCAGTCTCACTAGAGCTGAAATAAAAGTATTTTAAATCTCTTCATTTTCCTGTTCTGACCCTGGAATGTACTCATTTGCCCGGGAATAAAATTTCCCCTAAATGGCTCTAAATGGAGAGAAGAGGGCCAAGGAGAAAGCAAACACAAAGCTACATAACAAATAGCTTGGATAATACATGAAATAATTAACAAGCCAATGTTCCCCAGAACTGGCAATCCACTCACCGAACAAGAATTCACATGTGCATTTAACAAATAATGCAACTAATTATAAACAAGTCTGTGCTAGATGCATTTAGACTCACATAATACAGGCATTTAACAAAATGTGAAAGAGTTCTAACTTCTATCCAAAGCCTAAATCCTATGGAATGTTCCAGACTCATGTGTAATGGGAATCTACTTGAAAGCATCCAGTGATCAGAAACACGCTAGCTCACTTTCAGATGGAATTATTTTTACAAAGTTGGAGATAGTGTGATAATACATGCTTCCCTAAAATTTTCAAATATTGGTCTTTGTTTTATTTCATGAAGCTATGGAAAAGTCATATAGTTCCTATTTAAAATAGCATACTTTCTGAGATCTGTAAACAGACATACTGATCTTCAGTCTTGCTTTCTCTAGGCTAAATATATTTGCTTTTAAAAATTAATATTCATATAATTCAGTTTGGGGACAGTTCAGTATCTGGTTTATTTGAGCCTAGATTCGCCAAGTTTGTCAATATCATTTGTAAAACTAAGTGCTGACATTTAAACACAATACTCTGTCCACTTTCGTTTCTCTTTAACTAGATGTTAAGATTCTAAAGGAAATGGAGGAGAGGAGACTCCTTGTAATGAATAGAATTAATGAGAATCTGGAAGATATTGGTAGTAAGTTAACGAAGGTCTGAGTATTTTTCTCTCAATATGAAAAAATAAAAAGTCAGAAATTTAAACAAAGAAACTGCTCACTTAGTTCATTATCAAAATAAGAATACAGTATAATGTGGCATAATTTCGAATAATCTATGGAGAAGAAGAGTAGAAGCTCTATTTGATTAGATTCTAAGAACTCTCCCCATCAAGGCAGTGTGTTGGACTTCTGAGAAGGAAATCTAATTACAGCACACTGTGGCTCTTGAGCAAATTATACTTACATAGTTATTTTACAATTAAGTATGTTTCTTGTGGTTTAAATGAAGTTGAAATGATATTTTCGATCAAAACTAAATTTTTTACCTGTGTATAAGCAAACAAATTTCAATTATGGCTACTCAATGCAAATATCATTTACTGTGGTGATAGACAAGCAAAATTCTATTTGAGAGAAGCTGGGAGGTTGAGAGGGAGTTGCTGAACTAAAGAAAACAATAGGGTTGATAATATCTTAATTTTGCATAATAGAGAATAAAGATATACTGTCTGAAGTTAACGGAATAATAACTGTGAGGTATATTTTCTATTTATCAAACTCATAAGGCAATAGTTATATAAATTTCTCAATCTATTAATAATACGATGTCATATAATATACATATTAAATAATATATACTTTATTATAAATTTAATAATATTTATAATAAATGGGTATGTTTCTGATGAAGAGAACTGGGAGCAAACAGGTCTATTATCACTGGACTGTGTATTATTTGTATATTTTTTGGTATACTTGCAGTACTTTGATAAAATTATAAAATATTCAATGAAAAATACACAAATGATTTCAAAACCTAATCAGTTCTGGTTCCAAAATGGCAGTGTAGAAGCAAGCTGGCTTCACTCCCCTACACAGAAAACAACAACCAAATATACAGTGCTGTGATTATCACCAGAAATATCCCAGAATTCGTATATAGGAGTAAGACAGATCCCAGAGCCATGGAGAAGTGGAAAAACTGAGTATATGGTAAGAGAACTGGACTTCCATATCCACAACATCCTCTGCCTAATCTGTCCACCACCAAACCATGCAGGAAATTTCCCCCGGATTCAGGTTTTCTACACTGGAAAAAGTGAGGTCAAGGTGGACCACCAGCTTCCACACCATCTTGGTTCACTGGCAGGATAACACAGTGATATAGTGAGACCCAGTTTCTAAAACATAGTGAGACCCAATCTCATAGGGACCGTAGAGACCCAGTAACATAGTGACAGTGAAACCCAGTTTCTGAAACAACCCTCACCAAAAAAAGAAAAACATCAAAAAATACAGAAAATCAACAAAATGAAATGTTTTTTTTTTGAAAAGATAAATAAAATTGACAAAGCTGTTAGCTAGACTAAGAAAAAAAAGAGAGAAGACCCAAATAAACAAAACTAGGAACAACAAAAATAGTCATAACAACTGAGACCACAGAAATATAAAGAATCATTAGAGATGATTGTGAACGATATGCCAAGAAATTGGAAAATCTAAAAGAAATGGATAAATTCCTGGTCACATATGACCCACCAAGAGTGAACCATGAAGAAATAGAAAACCTTAACAAACCAACGATAAGTAATGACATTGAAGCCATAATAAAAAGTCTTCTATCAAAGAAAAGCCCAGTACCCGATGGCTTCACTGCTGAATTCTGCCACACATTTAAAGAATAATGAATATCACTTCTACTCAAGCTCTTCAAAAATATTTGAAGTGAAGAAAACACTTCCAAACTCATTCTATGAAGTGACCATTAACTTGATACCCAAACCAGACAAGGACATGACAAAAGAAAACTACAGACCAATATCACTGATGAATGTAGATGCAAAAATTCTCAACAAAATACTACCAAACTAAATTCAAACATACATTAAAAAGATCATTCATCATGACCAAGTGGGATTCATCCTATGGATGTAAGTATGGTTCAACATATGCAAATCAATAAACATGATACTTCACATTAATAGAACCAAGAACAAAACCCATAAGGTCACTTCAATGGATGTCAAAAAAGCATTTGATAAGATTCTACATCCCACCAGGCACAGTGGCTCACACCTGTAATCCCAGCATTTTGGGAGGCTGAGGAGGGCATATTGCTTGAACCCAGGAGTTCAAGACCAGCCTAGGCAACATAGTGAAACCCTGTTTCTACAAAAAACACAAAAACTGGCTTAGTGTGGTGGCAAAGGCCTGCAGTCCTAGCTAGTTGGGAGGCTGAGGTGGAACAATTGCTTGAGCCCAGGAGTTCAAAGCTGCAGTGAGCTGTGATTGCACCACTATACTCCAGCCTGGGAGACAGAGTAGAATCTTTCTAAAAAAAAGAAAAAAAAAAAAAAGAAAAAAAATTATGAATTTTTAATGACAAAAGTCCTCAAAAGAACTGGGTATAGAAGGAACATACTTCAAAATAATAAAGGCCATGTGTGACAAGTCCGCAGCTAACATACTGAATGGGGAAAAATTGAAAGCCTTTCCTCTAGGACCTGCAACAAGACAGGGATGCTCACTTTCACCACTTTAATTCACCAAAATACTGGAAGTCCTGGCTAGAGCAATCAGGCAAGAGAAAAAAATCAAGGGTATCCAAATTAGAAAAGAAGAAGTCAAATTAGCCTTATTCACAGTTGACATGATCTTATATTTAGAAAAAACCAAAAGACTCCATTGAAAAAATGTTAGAACTGATAAATGAATTCAGCATAGTTGCAGGATACAATATCAACTTACAAAACCAGGAGCATTTACATATGACAACAGTGAGCAATCTGAAAAAGAAAATAAGAAAGCCATTCCATTTACAATAGCTACGAAGAATATAAAATACTTGGGAATCAATTTAATCAAGCAAAAGAGCTATACAAGAAAAACTATAAAAGAGTGTAAAAAAATTGAAAAGGACACAAAAAAGGAAAAATATTTTATGCTTATGGATTGGAATAATTAATATTGTTAACATGGCAATACTACCCAAAGCCATTTATAGATTCGATGCAATCCTTATGAAAATATAGATATTCTTCAAAGAAACAGAAAAAAATTCCTAAAATTTACACAGAATCACAAAAGACCCTGAAAAGCCAAGGTAATCCTGATCAAAAATAACAAAGCTAGAGGCATCATATTATCTGACTTCAAAATATGCTAGAAAGCTATCATAACAAAAACAGCTTGGTACTGGAATAAAAACACACATAGACTAATGAAACAGAATAGAGAATTCAGATATAAACCCATGCATTTACTGCCAACTTATTTTCTTTCTTTCTTCTTTCTTTCTTTCTTTCTTTCTTCTTTCTTTCTTTTTCTTTCTTTCTTTCTTTCTTTCTTCTTTCTTTCTTTCTTCTTTCTTTCTTTTTCTTTCTTTCTTTCTTCTTTCTTTCTTTCTTTCTTTCTTTCTCTTTCTTTCTTTCTTTCTTTTTTTGTGAGACAGAGTCTCACTCTGTTGCCCAGGCTGGAGTACAGTGGCATTATCTTGGCTCACGGCAACCTCCATCTCCTGAGTTCAAGTGAGTCTTGTGCCACAGTCTCTTGAGTAGCTGGAACTATAGGCTTGTACACCACCATGTCTGGCTAATTTTTGTATTATCAGTAGACATGGCGGGGGGGTTGTTATGTTGGCCAGGCTGGTCTTGAACTCCTGGCCTCATGTGATGTATCTGCCTTGGCCACCCAAAGTGCTGGGATTACAGGTGTGACACACCGCATCCAGCCTGTAATCAACTCATTTTCAACAAACAAGATATAATGAGGCAAAGACAGTCTCCTCAATAAATCGTGTTGGGAAAACAGGATAGCCATTTGCAGAAGAATGAGGGTAGACCCGTATCTCTCATTCTATAAAGAAATAAAATCAAAATGGATTTAAGACCTAAATATTAGGCCCAAAACTATAAAACTACCAGAAGAAAACTTTGGGGAAATGCTCCCGGACATTGACTTTTTTGTGTGTGTAAGACCTCAAAAGCATAGGCAACAAAAGCAAAAATAGACAAATGGGACTATATCAAACTAAAAGTCAGCAAAAGAAACAATCAACAAAGTGAAGAGATAACCCACAGAATGGGGGGAAATATTTACAACCTATACATCTGACTAGGATTATTAACCAGAATATATAAGTAACTCAAAAAACTCGGTAGCAAGAATAAAAAATCCAATTAAAAAACAAGAAAAAGAGCTGAATGGACATTTCTGAAAAGAAGACATAGAAATGACCAATGAGTATATTAAAAATAACCATGATTGATCATTAGAGAAATGCAAATCAAAAGCACAATGAGATATCACCTTGAGGTAGGAAGCAGGACTTGCCTTCAGAGGTGGACTTGGGCACTGGACTAGAGTGAAGACTAGCTAAAACAGGGCTGGGGTGGAAGAAGCTTTCTAATCAGATTCATATGGCCACTAGTGTGCCATACGAATTTACCATTGCCATGGCAACACCCGGGCGTTACTGCCCCTTTCTATAGCAATGACAGGACGACCCAAAAGTTAATACCCCTTCCCTAGAAATGTCTGTGTAAACCACCCCTTAATCTGTATGCAATTAAAAGTGGGTTTAAATATGACTGCAAAACTGCCCTCAGCTGCTACTCTCTGCCTAGGAGGTAGCCCTGCTCTGAGAGCAGTCACAAAGCTTTAACAGTCTTCAACAAAGCTTTCTTCCACCTCCTTCTTGCCCTTATACTATTTCCTGGGCAAAGCCAAGAACCCTCTGGGCTGAGCCCCACTGTGGGGCTCACCTGCCCTGCATTAATCTTATTTCAGTTAAATGTCTTTTATCAAAAGACTGGAAATAACGGATACTGTTGTGAGGATGCGGAAAAAGCGGAACTCTCATACGCTGTTGGTAGGAATGTAAATTAGCACAGCCACTATGGAAGACAGTATGGAGTTTTCTCAGAAAATGAAAAATAGAACTCTCATATGATCCAGAAATTCCCCTACTGGGTGTATATATACATATATATTAAGAAAATTGATATATTGAGTATATAATATAAAGAAAATAAATATATTGAAGAGATATCTGCACTCCGATGTTTATTGCAGCACTATTCACGATAGCCAAAATATGGAATCAATCTAAATGCCCATCCATGGATGAATTTGGTACATATATGCAACCGAATATTATTCAGCTACAAAAAAGAATAAAATCCTGTCACTTGCAGCAACATGAATGGAACTGGAGCTCATTATGTTAAGTGAAATAAGCCAAGCATAGGAAGACAAATGTCTGATATTCCCACATGTGGGAGCTAAAAAAGTGAATCTCATGAAGATATGGTGCTTATCAGAGGTCAGGAAGTGCTTATGGGAGTCCAGGAAGAGTAAGAGGGTGAAGAGAAGTTGATTAATGAGTACAAACATACAGTTAGATAGAAAAAATAAGATCTGGTGTTTAGACAGATCAGTAGAATGACTATAGTTAACAATAATCAATTATACATTTCAAAATAGAAGAGAATAATTTTAATGTTCCCAGCATAAAGAAAGACAAATATTTAAGGTAATGGATATTCCAGTTACCCAGATTTGATCTTTACACGTGTATAAATGTATCAAGTTATCACATATATCCCCAAAATATATATAATCTATTGTATGTCAAAAAAAAATTGAAAAAATCCCTGATCAGATTATTGGATGAGTCTAGGGTGGAGGTTAAATAAATGTTCTACTTTCTTCATTTCCTTTCATGAGCTTAACTTCCATTTTTGAAAATAGCCAAGAATACATGAGCTTATTCTCCCTGCATGGATTTGAATATGTTTGCAAGAAGACGGACCTAGCACAATCTGGCCATTCATGCAGATGTAATGCAGATAAATTACAGAAAAGGGAGATGGAATAAACACTATAAATGTTGCTTGGAGAAAAATGTAAAAAAACAAAACCAAAGCATGAGGCATAGATATTGATGGCTGGCAAACAAATACAGAAAGCAGAGCAACCTGGAATAAACTGATCATAGGTGGCTCATTGAATCTGTAGGAGAAACAGGCAGAGTTGAAATTCCAAAAAGCCTAGTGAAAAGTGACTCAGCTGCTCACTGTAAAAAAGAATGTGGATCATACAGTAGAATGCACAGCAACACTTGGACAGTTACTTCATCAGCCATGCAATATCCTAATTTACAAAATGATGAGATGAGATACAGGCAGCAGCGGCTGCACAGAGGGATGATCCGTTCCACCTCTTCGTTTGGTGGCCACATTCTATATTTAATACAGAGAATATCAAGCCATAAACCAGCTTCCTTTTTTTCTGCAGGTACACCTAACAGAAAACATGCATATTCAAAGCACATCATGGGCTCTTTTTCTCCCTAGCAGTCTGTATTTGGTCACATTTCAGAACTTCATGAGATGATGAATCCACAGCGTCTGAGAGGAGTGTTGTTTGTTACTAGAATCATGAAATCATTTTGAGGAGCTAAGAGGCGAGGTACTAAATAGCATTAAAACCTCAAGAACCCAGTATCTGAGTGACCCAAACTTTAAAACCTGAATCGCTGAGACTACGGGTAAGAAATTGCCTTACCCATATGCCTGATCAACACATTCACCAGATTAAAATACAGTGAGAGTGAAAGGAGTCACATCAGCAAATGATGAGTAGACAGCTCCAAGAAAACTGGAAAAGCAAGCAGAAATTGTCAGAATTAACCTTGTCAGAACTCTAAAACAATAAAAGATTTATAACAACTAAGTAAATGGTGAATCAAGAATAAGATGACTTAAAAATGTCCCATGCATTCAAGGAAATCCCCGTTAGTTGAACACAAGCCAAAAGAACAGAAACTTCAACAACCACATGTGATAAAAAATATAGCCTGCAAAAATAGTGTGGAAAAGCCACTATATAGATGACTGCGGTCTTCAATAAACAAGAACATTAAACCCTGTGTAAGGGAGATAATTTGATTTTCAGAGTTATCACATTACAATATTCGATGTTCAGTTTTACTTTTTAAGTTAAACATTTAAATTTTATTTTAGGCTATATATATAACACTTTTAGGGTTAGAAAAAAATTGAGCATAAAGTACAGAGAAGTTTTATATGTCCTCTCTCTCCATACAGTTTCCCCTGTAACTCACATCTTGCATTAGTGTGGTACATTTATGACAATTGGTGAATAAATATTGATACATTATTATTAATTGAAGTCCATAGTTTACATTATGGTTCACTCTGTGTTGTATGGTTCTGTGGGTTTTGACAAATGTATAATAACATGCATCCACTATTACAATATTATACAAAATAGTTTAAAAATTATTTTTAATTGTCAAATAATAATTGTATATATTATATATTTATGGAGTATAATGTGATATTTTGATTTATGTTTACATTGTTGAATGATTAAATCAAATATATTAATAAATCCATCACCTCATTTGCCATTTTTTGTGGCCAAAACATTAAAATATACTTTTCCCAATATTGAAATATACAATGCATTTTTATTATAGTAACCATTCTGTGCAATAGATCACTAATGCTTATTCCTCCTGTTCAACTGAAATTGTGTATCCTTTGATCAACATCCTCCCTTTCCCCATACACCCTCCTCCCACAAGCTCTGGTAACTACCATTCTACTCTCTATTTCTTTCTTTCTATTTTTTTGAGATGGAGTCTCATTCTGTCACCCAGGCTGGAGTGCAGTGGTGTGATTTTGGCTTACTGCAATCTCTGCCTCCCAGGTTCAAGCGATTCTCCTGCCTCAGCCTCTTGAGTAGCTGGAATTACAGGCATGTGCCACCATGCCTGGCTACTTCTTGTATTTTTAGTAGAGATGGGGTTTCACCATGTTGGCCAGGCTGGTCTCGAATTCCTGACTTCAGGTGGTCTGCCTACCTCAGCCTCCCATAGTGCTGGGATTACAGGTATGAGCCATGGCAACTGACATTTACTCTCTATTTCTATGAGTTCAACTGTTTTGATTTCACATATAAATGAGATCATATAATATTTGTCTTTTTGTGCCTGACTTATTTAACTTAACATATTATCTTCCAGGTTCATCTACACTGCCACAAATGACAGAATTCCCTTCTCTTTTTAAGGCTGAAAAGTATTTCATTGTGTATATAACCACATTTAAAAAATCCATGCATCTGACGATAGACACCTAGGTTGCTTCCATATCTTAGCTATTGTGAATAATGTTGCGATGAACATGAGAATGCAGATCTCTCTTTGACATACTGATCTCAATTCCTTTGGATACGTACCCAAAAGTGGGATTACTGAGTCATATGGTAATTATATTTTTAGTTTTCTGAGGAAACTTCATACTGTTTTTCATTACTACATTAACTTATATTCCCACCAACCGTGCACATGGTTTCTCTTTTCTCCACACCCTGGCCAACTCTTGTTATCTTTCATCTTTTTGATAAACAGCTATTCTAGCAGGTGTGGGGTGGTATCTTATTGTAGTTTTAATTTGTATTTCCCTGACACTTAGTAATGTTAAGCATCTTTCTATATATCTGCCAACCATTTGTATGTCTTCTTTTGAGAAATGTCTGTTTAGGTCCTTTGCCCATTTTTTGGATTGGTTTCTTTGTTTTCCTGCTATTGAGTTGTTTGAGTTCCTTGTATATTTTGGATATTGGCCCCTGTATCAGATGTATGTTTTGCAAATATTTTCTCCCAACATGTGGCTTGTCTCCTTCGTCTATTATTTCCTTTGCTGTGCAGAAGCTTTTCAGTTTGATGCAATCCCACTTATTTATTTTTTTGCTGCCTGTGCTTTTGAGGGTCATATCCAAGAAATCTTTGCCCAGATCAATGTTGTGGAACTTTTCTCCAGGTTTTCTCATAGTAGTTTTACAGTTTCCAGTCTCATTTTGAATTCTTAAATCCATTTTGACTTGATTCTTGCAAATGGTGTGAGACAAGGGTCCAGTTTCACTCTTCTGCATGTGGAATCTAGTTTTCCCAACACTATTTATCAAAGAGACTGTCCTCTCATAGTATGTTCTTTGCTGAAAAGGAGTTAGCTGTAAATGTATGAATTTGTTGCATCTGGAATCTCTAGTTTGTTCCACTGGACAATGTGTCTGTTTTTAAGCCAGAGGCATGCTGTTTTGATTGTTATGGCTTTGTAATAGAATTTTGGAGTTAGGTAGTATGATGTCTCCAGCCCACTTTTTTTCTGTTTTTGCTCAACATTGCTTTGTTTATTTGAGGACTTTCGTGATTCCATATGAATTTTAGGATTGTATTTTTTAGTTTTGCCTATTCCAGAAGGTAATACAGTTGGAATCATACAGTATGTGGTCTTTTCAGACTGTCTTCTTTCACTTAGCAACATGCATCTAACATTACCTCATGTCTTTTAATGGCTGGATAGCCCATTTCATTTTATCTCCACTATATGGCTGATAATAATAATATTTCACTATATGGCTATAATACAGTTTATTTATACATTGAACTATTGAAGGACATCTTACTTCCAAGTCTTGACAATTATGAATACAGCTGCTATAAATGTTCATGTGTAGGTTTTCTGTGGACATGTTTTCAACTCATTTAGGTAAATACCAAGGAATGTGATTACTGGATCATATGATAATACTAGGTTTAGCTTTGGAAGAAACTGCCAAACTCTCCCCCAAAATGACTGTATTATTTGCATTTTCTACCAGCAATGAACAAGAGTTTTTGTTGCTCCAAATTCTTGTCAGCATTTTGTATCATCAGTGTTTTGGATTTTAGCCACTGTAGTAGGTGTGCTGTGGTATCTTACTATTGCTTTGATTTACAATTCCCTAATGACATATGATGTTGAACCTCTTTTCATGTGTCTATTTGCTATTCTGCATCTCTTTTGTGTGGTGCTTGTCCAGATCATTTCCCATTTTAACATTGGATACTTTGTTTTCTGATGTTTTAGTTTTAAGAGCTCTCTGAACATCTATTTTTGAGAGAAGGTCTTGTCACTCAGACTGGAGTGCAGTGATGCAATTATAGCTCACTGCAGCCTTGACTCCTGGGCTCAATGGATCCTCCTGCCTCAGCCTCCCAAACAGGTGGGACTACAGGTGCTCACCATCATGCCTGGATAATTTTTGTATTTTTTTTGC
This sequence comes from Cheracebus regulus, assembly GCA_963574635.1. Classification (NCBI taxonomy): domain Eukaryota; kingdom Metazoa; phylum Chordata; class Mammalia; order Primates; family Pitheciidae; genus Cheracebus; species Cheracebus regulus. Next base: position 15,612 of record CAUYQU010027907.1, read on the forward strand.
AGAGATGTGGTTTTACCATGTTGCCCAGGATGGTCTCAAACTCCTGGGCTCAAGCAATCTGCCTGCCTCAGCCTGCTGGGATTACAGGTGTGAGCCACCACACCTGGTTCAGAAAATATTTATGTATGTAGAAACAAAGCTTGACTTAATGACCAAGCAAGAGCTTGGTCTGAAAGTGAGAGGAGAGGGTAAGAGGCAAACTGCTTGGGCTAGAGTGGATGGGAGGTGAATATACATGACAATTAAGTTGACCTTTGAAGAAAAGAAAAGAAATTCGGCAATGGCTGAAGTCAAATGTGAGATTGAGAAGCCTCCTTCCATTCCTCCCTTAGTCTGTGCTTTACATATATATATATGATCATATGTGTTTGATTTGATATGTTTCATATATATGCTTTATATAAGATATGTATTATATATATTTATATAATATATATTTATTATAGTTATATATCCAGGTTTATATATCTTATATTAAAACATATATCTTTTATAGATATATATTTCTTATATATCTTATATATATAATAAACAGTTTCATATATTATTAATAATATAGAAATATATATTAAATTATATATAATATAAAAGAGATATGAGATATACACATATATCTATAAAAGATATAGCTCATAAGATATACATCTTGTAAATCTCATGAGAACTCACTACCATGAGAACAGCCAGAGGGAAATCCACCCCCATGATCCAATCACCTCCTACCAGACCCCTCCTCCAACATTGGGGATTACAATTCCACATGAGATTTGGGCGGGGACACAAATCTAAAGCATTATTGAGAAGCCCCCCTCCCTTCTTCCCTTCTTTTGTGTATGCTTTATATATATATGCATATATATATGATCATATATGTATAGTTTTATGTCTCATACATATGCTTTATATATAAAATATATATTATATATATCTATATAATATTTATCTAAATGTATTTATACTTTATATAATATATGATATATAAACCAGGTATATATATATCTGGGTTATATAATATTTCTAATTTATATAATATATAGTATATTATATAACCTAGATATATAAATGTGTGTGTGTGTATGTGTATGTGTGTGTGTGTGTATATAATATATATATATAAAATATCTTTTTTATATTTATATAACCCAGATTATATATATCTCATATATATCTTTTATATTTTATATATAATTTAATATGTATTTACATAGTATTAATATTAATATAATAATGGTTTGGCATTATTTATGTTATATACATATATAATATAAATATATATATTTATATATGTATATAATATAAATATATATGTATATATATCCGTATAATATAAATATATATTTATATATAATTTATATATATCTACATAATGTAAATATATATAATATATAAATATAAAAATTTACTCATATAGTTATATAATATATAATATAAATTATACATTTATATATTTATTATATACGTTTGTGTGTGTGTGTATATATATATATACATAGCCTGGAATCTCTTTCAAGGCAGTAATCTGGGGACAACTGTAGGGCTTACCTTCTGTTTCCTGTTTCACATGATCATTTATTGCCTGATGTTCACGTCTGGCAGCCCAGGGTTGCCATATGAGATATATGTATATCTCATATATATCTTTTATATTATATATATAATGTAGTATATTTATATATTATTAATATATAAATAACATGTATTATATGTTAACATATAATATATAAATATATATATAAAATATAGCTTATATATGTGTGTATATATATGATCATATATGTATGATTTTATATATCTCATAAGAAAGTAAAGGAATATAAGAATGGCTTATAGGCAGAGCAGCCAGAAATATTTGATAAATATATATTAAATGGATGAGTGAACACATAGGTGTATTTCTCAAAAAGACTTTATTTCACTGTTTAAAAAAATATATTTCATTTTATTTGGATGTGGAAGTCTAGGTTGACTAAGTTTCCCTGAGAACTTTAACAACGTTGCTTCACTGTTTTCTTTCTTTCTTTCTCTTTTTTTTTTTGAGACGGAATTTTGCTCTGTTGACAGGCTGGAGTGCAATGGCATGATCTGGGCTCACTGCAACCTCTGCCTCCTGGGTTCAAGCAATTCTCCTGCCTCAGCCTCCTGAGTAGCTGGGACTACAGGCGCATGCCACCACCCCCAGCTAATTTTTGTATTTTTAGTAGAGATGGGGTTTCACCGTGTTGGCCAGGATGGTCTCGATCTCCTGACCTCGTGATCCACCTGCCTCGGCCTCCCCAAGTACTGTGATTACAGGCATGAGCCACCGTGCCTGGCCTGCTTCACTGTTTTCTAGCTCACATTATTTTCAACAAGGAATCTGCTGTCATCTTTATCTTTTTTCTTCTCTAGTAACATGGTTTTTTTTCGCCCTGGCTGCTTTTATTATGTTCTCTTTGTCACTGGTTCAGGGCAATATAATGATCCTATGTCTTAGTGTAGTTTTCTTCATGTTTCTTGTTCCTGGATTTGTTGAACATTTTGCATCTGTGGATCACAGTTTTCACAATGTTTGGAAAAATTTCAGCTATATTTTCTTTAACATTTTTCTTACTCCCCCACCTCCAACCCTCTTTAAAGATTCCAATTACATGCATATCAGTCTATGTGAAATTGGTCTATAAATCACTGATGCTCTGTTCATTAAAAATATTCTCTTTTCTTTCCATTTCCTTTCATATAGTTTCGTTTATCTTTAAACTCACTAACCCTTTCTTCTTCAATGTTTAGTTTGCAGTTAATTTTATCCTGTGTATTTTTGATCTGACACCTTGAAATTTTTATTTCTAGAAGCTCAATTTGGGTCTTTTTATATTGTCTATTTTTCTTCTTAAACTTTTTGTATGCATGGATTAGCTATAACTTTTATTTTTCTCCTTTGCCAATTATAACATCTGTGTCTGTTGTAAATTTTGATTGTTTGATTGTTATTCTATGAGTTGTATTTTTCTGCTTCTTTACATTTTGATGATGTTTGATTGGATGCCAAACATTGTGACTTCTCATGTCTTTGTTGAATATTGGATATTTTGGTATTCTCATAAATATTCATGGGCTCTGTTGTAGGATGCAGCTGAGTTACTTGGAAAGAGTTTAGATAGTTTCACTTCTTGCTTTTAAGATTTTTTTAAAGCGGAACCAGAGTGCTCAGTCTATAGTTAATTATTTCTTTTTACTGAGGCATGAACTTTCTGTGTACTCAATGTCTCACGAATCTGGAGATTTTCATTTTGGCTGGAAGGGGCAGGTACTCTTCCATTCTGCGTGAGCTCCAGGCACGGCAGCTCATCCTCTCAGGTGGTTCTTTTCCTGGCTTGAGTGGTTTACTCACGGACACTAATCATATTCATCTGAGCATTAGAGGGAGACCCTCTGCAGCTCTCCAATTTTTTCTCTGTGCACTTCTCTGCTTTCTGGTACTCTTTCCTTTCTACTCCAGCCACCTGGGTCTTTCTGGACTCCCAGCTCTGTCCTCTTCACTCTGGGAGTCCACCAGTCTCCCCCAGGTTTCTTCTCCTTGCACTGTGGCCTGGAACCTCTTTCAAGGGAGTAATCTGGGGACAACTGTAGGGCTTACCTCGTTACCTCTTTCGCATGACCATTTATTGCCTGATGTCCAGTGTCTGGCGACCCACTCACTGTGTCATATCTTTTGTCTGGCTTTTATTTCTGGTGGAATGGAAGTCTGGTCCCAGTTATGTCATCATGGCTAGAGCCTAATGTAAGGGCCAAGGGAAAGCTTCCCCTTTACCCTCTGAAGATTCACTAAAAAATTAGAAGGCAGAGTAAGAGGAGAAATGGCATACAAATTTATTAGTATGGATGTGGGGAAAATTACAGAGTGACTGTGTCCATGAGGAGACACACAGGTGGACCCCAACCCTCTAATGGGTTACAGAAACTTGTATATCACCTTGAGGTTATAAAAAGAATGGGGCCTCAGAGCATGGGCCAAAACTGGTTATGGTGGTGACATGGTTTGGATTTGTGTCCCCACCCAAATCCCATGTGGAATTGTAGTCCCCAGTGTTGGAGGAGGGGCCTGGTAGGAGGTGACTGAATCATGGGGGTGGGTTTCCCCCTTGCTGTTCTCATGGTAGTGAGTGAGTTTTCATGAGACCTGGTTGTTTAAAAGTGTGTAGTACTAGGCTGGGCATGGTGGCTCACACCTGTAATCCCAGCACTTTGGGAGGCCGAGGTGGGTGGATCATCTGAGGCTGGGAGTTCGAGACCAGCTTGACCAACTACTACACAGCTCTACTAAAAATACAAAATTAGCTGGGCATGGTGGTGCATGCCTGTAATCCCAGCTACTCGGGAGGCTGAGGCAGGAGAATTGCTTGACTCAGGAGGCGGAGGTTGCGGTGAGCCGAGATCACACCATTGCCCTCCAGTCTAGGCAACAAGAGTGAAACTCCATCTCAAAAAAAAAAAAAGTGTGTAGCACTTACCCCTCGCTCTCTTCTTCCTGTTCCAGCCACATAAGAGGTGTCTGCTGCCCCTTTGTCTTCTGCCACGATTTTAAGCTACCTGAGGCCTCCCCAGCCATGCTTCCTGTAAAGCCTGCAGAACCTGGAGCCAATTAAATCTCTTTTCTTATTAAATTACCCAGTCTCAGGTAGTTCTTTGTAGCAATGTGAGAACAGACTACTAGAGGTGGTAAAATAGGTTATAATGACAAGACAGATTATGGGAGGGAGAGAAGAGGAGGCCTGGCCAGCAAAGATGGTTTCATTATGTAGATGAAACCTCACTAATATCAGCCCTCAGAAAGAACTGGTGGTACGTGTTTCTTTGCAGACCTCTAAAGATATCAGACTCTCAGTTAATCTTTCCTCAATCCAGACAAGTGAGAACCTCAGAGAAAGCCTGGCTGCAATCAAGGCAGATTCTGTGCAGATGCAAATCTCCAGACAAAATACAGCCTTTTAGCCATGATTATATTATGTTATATTTGAAGCTCCTATGAATAGCCATATATTTTGGGATGAAATATTTTGGGTTCTTTTGTTAAGGATCCTATTACGTATCTTTGAAATGGTGGTCAGGATTATTTTTGCAATTTACCACTAGGTGGTAATGTTACACAGCTGAGATTCTTTTCAGTAAAGGAATCTTGCAAAGCATTTCTAGGTTCTAAGAGATACTCGGAATTATATATTTGGTCTTGGTTTGGGTACACCAGTCTGTTTTATTGAGTTCCATTTTATTACTATATCTGTTATTGTGGAATTTTTACTTCAGTGTAAAATTGGTAAAGATATTTTTCCTAAAATAACACATGCTATAGATTGAAATGATTTATGGTATGTTGTTCCCTAGGGTCAGCAGCAGATGTGATATGCTTGCTAGGGAAACTTTTCACCTCTAAAGGGATTTAAATATATTTATGAGGACAGTCATCAACGTTCGTTTGTTTCTGGTGTATAAGATCAGCCCAGAAAAGAATGGTGAGATATATGTCCATTGCCTCCGGGGACTTCTGTGCCCATGAAGTGACACAGAGGTGGACTCCAGGCATGGCACCAAGCGTGTGTGTGCTCTTCAACTGTCTGGGGTTGTCTAGAGGCTTCCCAGAGGAGGTGACCATTGAGAAGGGTTTAAAAGATGTGTAGAACTTTTCTACTTGAGAAAGGGGCAGATAACAGTTCATTCCTAACAGTGCAACTATCACAGAGAAAGAGGGATGTAAGCATATCAAGAAGATGATGGAAGCTGAGTGAGTCTGTGTGGGGAGCAGGAATGAGAACGGTGGCAGGAAGTAAAAACAGGGAGGAGGGGCCGGGCACGGTGGCTCACACCTGTAACCCCAACACTTTGGGAGGCCAAAGCGGGTGGATCACGACGTCAGGAGTTCGAGACCAGTCTCGCCAGCCTGGTGAAAAACTCTGTCTCTACTACAAAAAAAAAAAAAAAAAAAAATTAGCTGGGTGTGGCGGTGCGCGCCTGTATCCCAGCTACTTGGGAGGTTGAGGTAGGAGAATCACTTGAACCCGGGAGGTACAGGTTACAGTGAGCCGAGGTGGCGCCACTGCCCTCCAGCCTGGGCAACAGAGAGAGACTCCGTCTCTAAACAAACAAACACAAACAAAAACAGGGACGTGGCCTCTAAATGCCTAGCACACTCCATGTGCTGCACTACCATTTCGCATATAAATAGACTAAGACTGTCAGGGTCCATCTCTGAAGATAATATTGCAGATTGAATTTCTTCCTTATTTATTAACATAAAATCAATGCCGTTTGGAGACATACTATTTTGCCCCTCACTGGCGAATCATCATCCTGTGCATACATGTACGGTAGACAGACCTCCTTGGAGACCCCACATAGATGACTCTGGCTGTAGTGGGGAGAGATTCCAGGGTGCGGGCAGCAGCGAGTGCACAGTGACCAAATATAAGGTTCTTGCCTGTCGGTAAAAAATTGGAGCAGAGATCAGCTAGATTTAGATAAATAATTAGGTTCTGCTCAAAAGAACAACATAAATTTCATCTCAGACCCTTGTAAATTAGTAAAACAAATAAATTAAACATAGCAATTATTATTTAAAAAATTCTTCATTCGAAAGTAACACTAGAGTTATCTCAAGGAGAAAATTCTGTGCCTAATTCTACTGCCTAATTGTTAGAGAGGATAAGATGGTTTAACTTACATGGAGCTTCCTGGTGGCTCCGGGAGGAGAGTCGGGAAATGATGTGTTCCTTGTGAATGGCTGAGAAAAAACCTTGGCACCTGTGCGACAGCTAATCATCCAGACCAGTGGTTCCCCAAGTGGGGTGGGGACCCCTGCAGGGCCTCACAATCCTTTCAGAGATTCTACAAAGTCAATACTATTTTAACAATAACACCAAAATATTACCTGTCTTTTTGATTCTCACTCAACTATGAGTGTACAGTGGAGTTTTCCAGAAGCCATGTGGCGTGTGATATTGCATCTCACTGAATACAGGAGCAGAGAGAGAATCCAATTCTTGCTTTTAAGTTTGCTTAAGTGGAACCAAAGAAGTGCTCAGTCTAGGGTTAAGTATTTCTTCTACTGATGATTTGCATTAGTGTAGTAAAATCATGCAAATCATCAGTGGAAAGAAATAATTAGCGTGTTTGCATTAGTATAGTAAAATAATCTTTTTTTAAAAAAGGGAAAAGGGAATTCAGTGGACTGAGTTGGCTGCAGGTGGGAGCATGCTACAAACTAGTGAGTCCTTTTCTTCAACGACCTTTATTGGGACCCTGGAGGCAGGCTATCCTTGGCCTCTAGAGGCCCCTGGTCTGGTGGAACAGCCAGACCAGCTAAGACCCTTACACTGAAGATATGGAAATACTACAGGGCTTGTACTGGGAATCTCAACGCAGGCTTAGAGGGTGAAGACAGCTGCCTGGAAATGTCATCTCACCTGAGTTATGACGATGGAGTACCAGTGAGGGGGATGAAGCAGAAGAGAGAATGTGGGGCAGTGGCCGGGGGACAGTCCGATGGAGGGCGGTAGGAGAAACTATTCTGTATTTTTGAGGTGGATAAGGGGGAACAGGACAGGATGGAAAGGTGACAGCTGTCCTTAGGTAGAGCCCATCTAGCTGTTGTTAGCATCGGTCTTTAATACACAATACGTTGGTCTCAGATATGCAATCTGAGAAAAATCCAAGAGGAAAACCAAAACAGCAGGTAAAGAACAAAGGTAAGCTGGAACATGTGACCTGTGTTATCCCCGTCAGTGTTATCGATGTTACCTGAAAAGACTGGAGGTGGCCTTCATCTCTCCATTTCTATTTTTTTTTTTTTTGAGACGGAGTTTGGCTCTTGTTGCCCAAGCTGGAGTGCAGTGGTGTGATCTCTGCTCACTGCAACCTCCACCTCCCAGGTTCAAGCAATTCTCCTGCCTCAGCCTCCTGAGTAGCTGGGATTACAGGCGTACGCCAGCATGCCCGGCTAATTTTGTATTTTTAGTAGAGACGAGGTTTCTCCATGTTGGCCAGGCTGGTATTGAACTCCTGACCTCAGGTGATCTGCCTGCCTCGGCCTCCCAAAGTGCTGGGATTACAGGCATGAGCCACCGTGCCCGGACTCCTCTCTCCATTTCTTTGCCCAACCGTTAGTCTTCCAAATGATCATGGCCACTTCACTCAAGAAACTGACTTTCCCAAGTGTACCAGGAAGTGCGTCTCAGTTTTGCAGTTATCTTTCTTCCAGGAAATTTTAAGTTATTCTTTATAAAAATCACATTGACTACATAAAAGCCATAACACAAATTCAGCGAAGATTTGACACTTACTATCATGTGAAGTCCTAAAATAGATATCTTTGGAGTCATGATTGTACATAACTTACACTTGAACCCATTTGCAGCTAACTTCCCCTTCCCTGCAATTGCATGTTGACCTTGTGAATTTGTTTTTTTTTTTTTTTTTTAAAAGAATGAAAGAAAGGAAGAGGAAGAGATTTTAGAAAAAGAGAGAAAAGGAGAAAGAAAGAAACAGCAAAAGAAAGAAAAAATGAAAGAGAAAGAGGAAGAGATTTTAGAAAAAGAGAGAAAAGGAGAAAGAAAGAAACT
>CAUYQU010027908.1:0-11964 GCA_963574635.1 Cheracebus regulus
CCGTGTGGCTCCTCTGCCGGGTATCTCCCGTTCTGTGGGCAACAAAAATTCGTCGGAAAGTGCGGCGTCCACTCGTTCTCTGCGCTTTCACTGGGAGCTACATTCCTGAGCTGTTGCTAATCGGCCATCTTGGATCTCTCCTCTTGCTCTTATAAATAGTGATGTAATGAGTACGCTTTAAACATCTCTAGGATGAATTCATCAAATTCTGCAAAACCGCTAGTTTACAGGTATATGCAATTAAAATATTTGTTCTCACCACATTGCCCTTGAAAGACGTGCTGCATTTTATACAAATAACCTCAGACCCATTCCCAGATGGTTTGCAGTGGGATATTGGAGGTAATGCCTAGCCAGGGTTGAGAAGTGCTGTGAAATGAATTGAGTGATGAATGAATATCTGAATCAAGGTTTTTATCCACAGCCCCGTGTCAGATGGTGAGACTATAATAAGCTGGTACTTAAATGGGTGGAGAGGTAAGGAAAACTTAGAATGAGGGAGGGCCATGGTGTGTTCCAGAGTCAGCAGGAAGGCTGCCAGGACTGGAGCAAAGCATGACTTGAAAGAGAAGTGATCACAGAGGTAAATTCTGGTAGGGTCTTGAATGCCTGCTTTCTAGTAGACCTAAAGGCTCTAAGACTAAGGAGGCAGATGCCTCCTATTTCACTCCCACCCTCAAGTAGAACCCCATCTGCCTTATTTGTAAAGGAAGGTGCTCCTTCCTGGGTCTGGAGACCTGCCTCAAAGAAGGAACTGTTCATACTCTTGTTTCTCCTTTGGTCATTGTGGCCTTCCCATTCCCTGGTGTTTCTCAAACTTTGCATCATCATCAGAATCACTGGGGATAGGTGACTGTTACAATCCAGATTTCTGCCCCCCATAGACCTACTAAGATCTGAATCCTGAGGGGATGGGCCTGGGAACGAATACCAGGTTCTTCTACTAACCAGGCAGTGTGACAGGCAATGCCCTGCTGGTGGATTCATTTGTCCTGAGACATGAGACACCCAAGAGTTGTAGATCCAGCTCTCCACTAACACCTCTTGTGACCTGGGTCAGTCCTGCCTGACCCTTTCAGACCTCAGGATCCCCATTTGGACAGTGAGGGGGTTGTCCTGGTACTTTCCAGGTACTTCTTGGACTCTGAAATAATGTGCCAAAGAAGACAAAGCCACAGCCAAGCATACTACTTTCTTTTGGGAGAAGCCCAGCACATTATTCTAGAACAAGCGTTCTTAATATTTAGCGACATAGACCACTCAGAAAATCTTCCCTTCTTCCCTCCCCTCCCCTCCCCAAAAAGATGCATACCTACTCAACAAACCAAATCTTGAGTTCAGTTGGTTCACTAGTCCCCGGTTAAGAGTTGCCTGTCTCCAAGCCCCCCCCCTTTTTTTTAAGCTTTTCAGGTCTCTTCAAACCTGGAGAGCTGAACAGTGAGGCAATCCCCAGCTTTATCTGGGTTATATCTCTATGTCCCACCCAGCCAACCTTACTACTTCCTCCAGTTCTCCAGGGAGACCTTGGATGTGGGTTTGGGTCAGAGCTGCCCAGTTGCCGCCTTCCTGCTCAGATAGGTCAGGTAGCACAGAGAAATTTACCTAGGTGAGTATGTCCCTAGCTTTGTATTAGAATCCCCCAGGGCCTTTCTAAAAATAGTGTGATGCCCAGGTCCTTCCCTAGAGATTAAAGCTCCCTGGTTGACTCTTGTGTGCACCCAGTGGAGAACCACTTGTCTTGATGCTGACGCTGATTCTGGGTAGGCCCAGGAAGGTGGTGAGGATACTGTTTTGTGACCTACTAGAAGTGGGGCGTCGGGGCTTATAGCTGTGGAAAGCCTGGCCTAGGTCATTGCTTCCTCTTGGGCAGCTGGGAAGGTGTAGGGAAGTCCTCCAGCCCAGGCAGCCAGCGTCAGTTTCATGGAAGCAGGACCTGACACAACACCTAGGAACAGAAAAGCAATATTCCAGGGGTCTCTGGAACAAGGAAGGATAGGTCCCAGGTTGCCTCTTGTTGTCGTCATCCCTGTTCATTCTCCAGGTACTGTCTTCCCTGCCTCTTTTGAGCTAGAATGATAACCCTGCCCTTCTCCTTTTCCCTGATGCTAACTTGGAGCGGAAGGCTATTCCCATGGACAGGAGAGAGAAGACTAGGGTCAGGGAAGCTGAATTCCCCTTCACACCATGGTCCTGTAGCTTCTTGGGAGACATTTCCTGCATTTTCTTCCCACCTCCTATCCTCTGAGTCAGTCCCCATATCTAGCAGGTTTAAACTCCCTCTCTGGCTAATTGAATCTGGGTGGGGAAACTGAGGTCAGGAGGGAGCAATGGCAAGTGAGTCACCAGAGCTCAGCCCTGGCCTCCACCCTCCAATTTCAGGCTCAGCTTGACAGTTCATCAAACAAAAATGTGAGCCCCCTGGCCCTCCCCCATGTCAGTGTGAGCTGGGGTGAGGCAGAGAAGGTCATGCTTGGAGCCAAACCCTAGCCCCTCCGACTGGTGCCTGATGCTACTACAATTGTTGCACCAGCCCAGTACATTAAAACGGGTTTGCTCTTATAGAAGTCTTGTTTGGTGCCTTTGATTTGCCGAGACCTAGGGTCATGACCTACTTAGCTCTGGTCACCTGGCCAGCTCTCCCCTGCTGCCACTATAGCCAAGGAGGACATTTATATGCACCATCTTCCTCAATCTCTCCATGTTTGCAGAATCCAGGCTTGCAGCTTGGTGAGAAGCAGCTATTGGCGTCATAGCATTCCCCAGCCCCTTTCCCCATCCGCCCACCTCCAGAGTTTCATCATTGCTTGTTGTGCATCTAGCTCCAAGGATCCAGAGATGTGTCTGTTTTTGGTAAATAACTGTGTGAAATTCCCCACCCCTGTTGGGAATCTTAAGGGGAAGGCCCAGATGTGCTCTCCTACATGAACTGTTCCCACCAGCCCTGAAACAGCATGAGCTCTAGATTTTAACCAGGAGCAACAACAATAAATGTACTGAGCACTTACCACATGCCAGGCACTTTGCATGATTGTCTCATTGGTTCTTTACAACAACCCTGTGAGGTAGAGGCTTTACAGTCCCCATTGCACAGAAGAGGAGACCAAGGATCAGAGAGGTTAAAGGACTGGCCCACAATTACATTGAGTTAGATCGTGGAGACAGAGCTAGATTTTGAACCCAGCAAATTTGCCTGTTGAACTTTTGCTCTGACTCAGTATACTCTGCTAGGACCTGAGACAGAGTGGCCTGAGCTTAGGGGATCCTAGAGAGTCACATGATACGCAGACACCACTACCTTCCAGGAGACCATCTGGGTTCAATTGCGCAGGTATTTGTTTGGCCTCTGCTGTGCCTCCACTCTGGGCCAGACTTTTCTGATCTGGGCAGGAAACTAGAAGTTCCATCCCCACCCATCATTTCTAGCCCCAGCTGGGCTCACCCCAAGGGGCCTGAGGCTGCACAAATTCCTTGGACCAGTTCCAGTACTCACTGATGCTTCTCAGTCATGGGAGGCCTGCCCTCCCCACCACCACCACGCAGACACACGAATACACATTTCCCCGGAGTCAGCTTCCATTCATCCAAAACCACTCTCCCCTTTCTCGGCAGCAGAACAAGGTCCTGCATTGAGCCCAACCCTTGGGGCTGTTCTGTCATGTCCCCTGGCAGTACCAGAGGAGAAGCTGTGTCCCCTTAGCCCTGGGGTCCTGGCAGTACTCTGGAGTGGGGGAGGGACTAGACAAGGCTTCTCTGTGTCCCAGATGCCTCTGGCTACCCTGCAAGGCCTAAACAACAGTGATTGAAAATGTCAGGGTTGGGCTGGAGGGGCAGGCCGACTGGACTCTACTGGAGAAGAGAGGAAAACACCCATCATTCAGCCACAGACTGAATGCTTACTATGCATGCTTTACATGCATCATCTCCCTGCATCTTCTCAGCAGCTTTTTATAATCCTTACTTTACACAGGAGGAAGCATACTGCTCAGGCAACTGTGTGTGTCTGTTTGACTGGGTTGCATATCCTTGACTTCTTTATTTTTATTTTTGTTTATTTTCATTCTTGACTTTCTGTCCCTAATGGGAATCACTGTCTTTCTTCTTTCTCATCAAGAACTGAAAACTCTAGAACTAAGTTATGAAAAGAGGGTACCACAGAGTTCTTACCGTTTGATTGAGTGCCAGGTGGAGATGGGAGAGCAGGAAAGATAAAAGTTCTTGACTTTAGGAAGGCCAGATCTGCCTTGGAAAATGATCTTTAGATATGGAGATGGCAATGGCCTGAAAGACCAGCTTTGTAATCTTGGCAGCTGGTTCAAGTCAAGACAGACAGGGGAATGAGGTTTCCTAGCTTTGAGCGGCAGATACTGAAGGAGATTTGGAAAGCTGGGGAAGAAGAGAGACTTGGCATTGGTGACATAAAATGTTGTGCGTAAAAAGTTTCTCCTGGCCAGGCACCGTGGCTCACACCTCTAATCCCAGCACTTTGGGAGGCCGAGGAGGTTGGATCACCTGAAGTCAGGAGTTTGGCTAACATGGCAAAACCCTGTCTCCACTAAGAATACAAAAATTGGCCAGGCGCGGTGGCTCATGCCTGTAATCCCAGCACTTTGGGAGGCAGAGGCAGGCAGATCACGAGGTCAAAAGATTGAGACCATCCTGGCCAACATGGTGAAACCCTGTCTCTACTAAAAAATTACAAAAATTAGCTGGGCGTGGTGGCACGTGCCTGTAGTCCCAGCTACTTGGGAGGCTGAGGCAGGAGAATTGCTTGAACCCGGGAGGTGGAGGTTGCAGTGAGCCAAGATCACGCCACTGCACTCCAGCCTGGCACCTGGCAACAGAGCGAGACTCTTTGTCTCAAAAAAAAAAAAAAATTAGCCAAGTGTGGTGGCATGCACCTGTAATCCCAGCTACTCATAGGGGCTGAGGCAGGAGAATCGCTTGAAACCAGGAGGCGGAGGTTGCAGTGAGCCAAGATCATGCCATTGCGCTCCAGCCTGCGCAATAGAGCAAGCCTCCATCTCAAAAAAAAAAAAAAAAAAAAAAAAAGTTCCTCTTAATTCTGGAGGCCCACAGAGCCTGGGTTCAGATCTCAGCTGTGTCGCTTACTGGGTCTGTCACTTGGGGTATGTGACCTCACCTTCCCAAATCTGTTTTCTCATCTGCACGATGGGCATGCTAAAACAGGATTGAAACAGGGATGAAAAACAATCATTCTTAGTATAGTGTATGGCACATAGTAAATGCTCAATAAACAGTATCCATTCTGAATGAAAGTGCCGGCCAGACGCAGTGGCTCACACCTGTAATCCTAGCACTTTCGGAGGCCGAGGCAGCAGATCCTGAGATCAGGAGATCGAGACCATCCTGTATAGCATGGTGAAACATCGTCTCTACTAAAATACAAAAAACTAGCTGGGTGTGGTGGCATACACCTGTAGTCCCAGCTACCCAGGAGACTGAGTCAGGGGAATTGCTAGAACCCAGGAGGCGGAGCTTGCAATGAGCTGAGATCACACCACTGCACTCCAGCCTGGCGACAGAGTAAGACTCCATCTCAAAAAAAAAAGAAAGTGCCATACGTTATTGCCATTGTTAGTAATAGTAGTAGCAACAGCAGTAGTGGTATTGGTTCTACTATTATTGTAAGCAATGCTGTGGACATAGTATGAGTTGATGACTTTGAATGAATGGATTTAACAGGTGTTTTCTTGGCTGGGCATGGTGGATCATGCCTGTAATCCTAGCACTTTGGGAGGCCGAGGTGAGCAAATAACTTGAGATTAGGCATTCAAGACCAGCTTGGCCAACATAGCAAAAAAAAGTAGCAGGCGGGACGCAGTATTACCCAGCATTTTGGGAGGCCTAGGCAGGCAGATCACCTGAGGTCGAGAGTTCCAGATCCGCCTGGCCAATGTGATGATACGCCCCCTTCCTCTAAAAATATAAAAATCAGCCAGGTGTTGTGCTGTGTGCCTGTAATCCCAACTACTTGGGAGGCTGAGGCAGGAGAATCCTTGAATCCCGGAGGCGGAGGTTGCAGTGGGCTGAGATCATGCCACTGCCCTCCAGCCTGGGCAACAAGGTGAGACTCCATCAAAAATAAATAAATGAATAGTTGGGCATGGTGGTGCGTGCTTGTAATCCCAGCTACTTGTGATGCCAAGGCAGGAATCATTTGAACCCAAGAGGCGGAGGTTGCAGTGAGCTGAAATCTAGCCACTGCACTCCAGCCTGGGCAACAGAGCTCAAAAAACAAAAACTACCAAGTGTTCACTCTAGGAAGCTTAGAGCAGAGAGCCCCAGGCCAAGAAAATCCACAGTCTTTATAGCCAGAAGTTAGGAATTGTGTGAGATTCATTTTCCTGGGGCTACAGATTTAAGCAGAGTTAGGAATGAATTCTAGACCACAGAGTTCTAAGCAGATCATTTAGAGAAATAGGGCTACAGAAAGGGCATTTCTTGAGTTTTTGATGCAAGGCCAGGCGTCCATCCTTCAGTGTGGGTAGAGGAGACCGGAGGTCCATGGAACTTTTTTTCTTTGAGACAGAACCTCAGTCTGTTACCCAGGATAGAGTACAGTGGCGTGACCTCAGCCTCCCAAGTAGCTGCGACTACAGGCGCGTGCCACCATACCTGGCTAATTTTTTGTATTTTTAGTAGAGACAAGGTTTCACCATGTTAGCCAGGATGGTCTTGATCTCCTGACCTCATCATAATCCACCCATCTCAGCCTCCCGGAGTGCTGGGATTACAGTCGTGAGCCACTGCGCCTGACCAGAACATTTTTTTTTAAGTCAATCCTGAAGCATAATAGATGTCATTGGAATCTTAAAGATCTAAGGAACTTGGGTTGAAGGACCCTCAGGTATCTAGGTTTCCAAGACTTTCCTTATAGGTGTTTATTCCCAGCCTCTTGGTTTCCTGGGCCAGGAGATTGGCTTGTACCTTTAGAATCTCTGTGTGTATTTGAAAGGAGGGAGACACAGTGAGATATGATAACCATGATACTAGCAAAAGCAGCTAGTGTTTACTGAGGACCTGTTCTATGTTATGGCCTCACATAATTCATAGCAGCCATGCCAGGTGGGAATGATTCTGGACTCTACTTTACAGATAGAGAAAATAGAGCTCAGTGATGTGATTACACTTGCCCAAAGTCACATGGCCAGTAAGTGGTGGTTAAGGGACATATGCCACATCTCTGCCTGTTCCTTTTCATCACCCACTCCTTTGGGCTCCTAGTTCCATCTGGTTAGAGCCAGGTCCTTTGCCCATTTCCAAGACCTCACGATTAGCACACCTCTCAGAACTCCTTTATTGTGAGATATTTGTAAATCATTACCTTGGTTACAGGTTTGAGCTCAGTTGCCCATGGGTGAGAGCATATTTGGCCTCAGCCCTAAATCTTTGTCTCTTTTCTCAAGTATTGCTATTCTTTATCCGTCTCCTTGTCGTGTCAGCGTTATCTCCATCTTCCACCCTGTTTAGCTAGTCACAGAAGTGCTAACAAGGTTTTTTCTTTTCTTTTTTTTTTAAGACAGCTTCTCACTTTGTCACTCAGGCTGCAGTGCAATGGCATGATCTTGGCTCACTGCAACTTCCAGCTCCCGGGTTCAGGCAATTTTTCCACTTACATAGCCTCCTAGGTAGCTGGGATTACAGGCATCTACCACCGTGTCTGGCTAATTTTTGTATTTTTAGTAAAGCCAGGCTTTCACCATGTCAGCCAGGCTGGTCTTGAACATCCGCCTCAGCCTCCCAAAGTGCTGGGATTACAGGCGTGAGCCACCACACCCAGCGCTAACAAGGTTTTTGACAGGGAGATTCAGACTTGTAACAGTTCCTCCCCAAGCCTTCCTTGATGTGGCCAGCCTGGGGCCATATTCTTAGGGACTTCCCTTCTGGGTTGAAAGGGGAAACCTGACTTATCTCCACAGGGCAGACTCGGGTCCTCACACAGTAGGATAGAAAGGAGAGGTCAAGATGACCATGGCATAGAACAGCCAGGGGATGTATCCTGGAGGAGGGCAGTAAGTTAGGCCATCTACCAAAGAGAATTTGTATAGGACGAAGGAGGTAAAACCTTGAATCTCAGCCAAGTGTGGAACTTGGATGAATATATACTGTGGAGAGAACCCCAGGGAAAATGGGGTGATACCCTGAGCTGAGTCTTCATCTGGAGGAATGGGAGATGGAGAGTGCCCTGGAAATGAAGGTGATGTTAGGCTAGGAGTTCTTGGACTTGAGTCTGTTGGTGGTTGCTGGTTGCCATTGTAAACTTCTGGTCAGGAACATGACATCCTATTGTGATTTAGGAAGATAAATGCATCTAGATGTAGGGAATGGATTGGAAGGGGAGACTCTAGAAGCAGAGAGAAAACAATAGCAAGCATTTATTATGTCCTAAATGCCAAACCACTTTCCATTCTTTGCTAGCTCAAAACAACACTGTGAATTGGGTACTGTAATTATCACCAAAATTTTGCAGATAATTTAGTGTCATTGAGGTTTAAGGTGGCTTATTAAGATCCAGCTAATAAGCTTGGGTGTCTAGACCATCTGATTCCAGAGCCCAACCTTTTAACTACCATATACCACTGCCTTCTCCATTCAGGAAGGAGACTGCTTTTTGACAGGTGAAATAGCATAGAGGCCATGAAGAGTGGAGGGAAAGGGTCATGGAGATAAAGCGTGAAAGCAGGCCTGGGGACAGGAGGAATTCAGATTCTAGAGTAGCAAGTTTGGCTGATTGGAAGGCACTGCAGGTTATTGAGATCAGGAGTTATAGAACCAAGAAAAATTACACCGGGTGCAGCGGCGTGTGCTTGTACTAGGTGCTTGGGAGGCTGAGGGAAGAGAATTGCCTGAGTCCAGGAGTGCTGGGCTGTGATGTGATCTGCTGATTGGGTGTCTGCACTAAGTGTGGCACCAATATGGTGACATCCCAGGAGCGAGAGACCACCAGGTTGCCTAAGGAGGAGTGAACTGGCCCAGTTCGGGAATGGAGCAGATCAAAACTCCCATGCTGATCAATAGTCGGATTGCACTTGTGAATAGCCACTGCACTGCAGACTAGGCAACATAGTGAGACCCTGTCTCTTAAAAAAAATAAGAAGAAGAAGAAAAAAATTCTAGAAGAAGGGTCAGTGTGTTTGATATCACCTATATGAAGGATAAGGTTGGGAGTTATGGAAAGGAGATTATTATGAAAGGAGGTTGGAGCTGAGGGAATATGAGGGAATGGGCCATAGGCAGTGCTCTCAGGTGAATAGGAGTACCCCACGCTGGCTCTCCTGACATTTTTTCTTATCCCTTCTGTAGCCATCGTCAGCCAGTGGCAGCAGGAGTCCAAAGAGAAGGTGGTATCCCTCCTGCTGACCCACCTTCCCCTGCTTCAGCCAGGCAACACAGAAGCCAAGTCGGAGTACATGAGGCTACTGCAGAAAGTGCTGGCCTACTCAATCGAGAGCAATGCCTTCATCGAGGAGAGCCGCCAGCTGCTTTCCTATGCCCTCATCCACCCAGCCACCACACTGGAGGACCGCAACGCACTGGCCCTCTGGCTGAGCCACCTAGAAGAGCGGCTGGCTAGTGGCTTCCGCTCCCGGCCAGAGCCCTCCTACCATTCACGCCAAGGCTCAGATGAGTGGGGGAGCCCTGCAGAGCTGGGCCCTGGGGAAGCAGGACCAGGCTGGCAGGACAAGCCACCCCGGGAAAATGGACACGTGCCCTTCCACCCGTCCAGCTCAGTGCCGCCAGCCATCAACAGTATTGGGAGCAACACAAACACAGGTAAGTAGAGGCGGTGTCCCAGAAGGCCATGTCTGCTTGAAAAAGGTTGGACTACTAAGAGCTCCCTCACTCTGTGGCATTAGACAAGTCACATAAGCTCTAGGCCTCAGCTTTATGAGGCAATGCAGAGCTGTGAACTGGCTTTCCCAAAGCTGAATCTGACCTACAGACATGTCTTATTGAACCCATACTTCGGTTTTGTTTTGTTTTGTTGTGTTGGGTTTTTAAATAAATGTGGGTGCTTCCCTAGAAATGAGATTTCCAGCCTCTCTTGAGAAGTCAAAAGATCTAGCAACTCAGCAAGACCTGTTTTCCCAGTGGCAGCAATAATATAGAGCTTAAAGTTGAGCATGCCCTTTAGACTCTGCACAAGCGCCCCAGTCTGCCTCTGTTCCCACCAACCCCACTTTGGGCATTTCTGATATATACCTGGCCTCTAAGGACATTAGGCTATGACGCTTGATGGAAGTGTAGATCCTATCATCTGAGGTCCTTTCCAGTTCAGACATGGATTTTTGTATCTAGCCTCAATTTACAGTTTTGTTTCTGAGAGCACTGTCTGTATAAGACAAAACTCATGCTGCAAGGTGTTTATAATAGTAGGTAACATTTTTCAGCATTGACTATGTAGTTACTCTTTTATAGACACTTTGCAGATATGATCTCAAGCAGCATCACAACCATATCATTAGCCCTATTCAACAGATGAGGACACTAGAACTCAGAGGTGAAGTCATGTGTTCAAGGTCACATGTAGAACAAATGGTGGAACAGACCCAACCAGTCTGATGGCAGAGCCTGCCTCTGACCACTACACTGTCCTGCCAACTAAGCAGGTTTGAAAGAGCTCTCTTAGTGAAAGCCCTACAGGCTGGGGTAAGCAGGAAGAATTGGTGTCCTAGTGACTTTATGAAATGTTAGTTGAAATATGCAGGATAAGAATGGGTGGCTTTTCCAAGCCATGGTAAGGCGGCATGACCTGACTCAGGGTGAGGAGGTGGTTGATGATTTAACCTCAGAGTGGCTAGTCCTCTTCAGCAGGCACTGGTTTAAAGCAAGACAGGAGAGAGTAGCAGTGAAATGTCATGTGTGCCAGTGGGTGGGGGTAACCTCAGGTCCCAAATGCCCCGCTGTCTGGTACCTGGTGCTTGTCAGTTACCCCTTGAGCCAGTTTTTTTCCCCCAGTTAATGTGGTTATTCTAGTGCACCTGCCTCCCTCCCAGTTGCTGGTGAGAACCTGGGAAGATAGAGGAATAGAAGGGCAGTCTCAGGAAACTTAGCAACCTGAGGCACCTTGGACCTCATTTTCCAGTCATGGAGCATTACAGTTCCAGGATGGGAGGATGTATTAATAATGATCATTCTAGCCGAAAAATATTGAGTGCTTGGCCGGTCACGGTGGCTCATGCCTGTAATCCCAGCACTTTGGGAGGCCGAGGTGAGTGGATCATTTGAGGTCAGGAGTTCAAGACCAGCCTGGCCAACATGGTGAAACCCCATCTCTACTAAAAATACAAAAATCAGGCCAGGCATGGTGGTTCACACCTGTATTCCCAGCACTTGGGAGGCTGAGGTGGGCAGATCATGAGGTCAGGAGATTGAGACCATTCTGGCCAACATGGTGAAACACCGTCTCTACTAAAAATACAAAAATTAGCTGGGCTTGGTGGTGCATACCTGTAGTTGCAGCTACTTGGGGGGCTGAGGCAGGAGAATCACTTGAACCCGGGAGGTGGAGGTTGTAGTAAGCCAAGATCATGCCGCTGTACTCTAGCCTGGTGACAGAGCAAGACTCCATCTCAAAAAAAAAAAATACAAAAATTAGCCGGGTGTGGTGGCATGTGCCTGTAATTCCAGCTACTTGGGAGGCTGAGGCAGGAGAATTGCTTGAACCCAGCAGGCGGCGGTTGCAGTGAGCCAAGATCATGCCATTGCACTCCAGCTCCAGCGACAGAGCAAAACTCCATCTCAAAAAAAAAAAGGAAAAGAAAAAAGAAAAGAAATGAGGTAGCCTGAAGCAACAGCAAAATTCACGTTTGCAAGTGATGGACCACCCCAAAGTGGATGAGTTTTAGTAGTCTCATCAAATAAAAAAAAAATGTGGCTGGGCACGGTGGCTCATGCCTGTGATCCCAGCACTTTGGGAGGCCAAGGTGGATGGATTACCAG
>CAUYQU010027910.1:0-14646 GCA_963574635.1 Cheracebus regulus
CCCTATTCCTTCCTGTCTCCATTGTTAAGCACAATTATTGGCATAAAAGAGGTTTTTAATACCCATTTTTAGACTGCATTCTAGCCTGGGCAATAAAACAAGAATCTCATTCTCTCTCCCTCTTTCTCTTCCTCTTTCTCTCATTCTTTTTTTTCCCCTTTCTTTTGCTGTTTCTTTCTTTCTTTCTCCTTTTCTCTCTTTTTTTTTTTAAAAAAAAAGAAAGAAAAATACCCCATGTTTCACTTATAAGTTGGAGCTAAAAAAATGTGTTCACATGGATATAGAGTGTAGAATAATAGACAATGGAGACAATAGATGGAAGGGGAGTGAATGATGAGAAATTACTTAATGGGTACAATGTTCAGGATATTTAGGATACCCTAAAAGCTCAGACTTACCACTCTGCAAGCTATCCACCTAACAAAATTACACCTGTATCCCATAAATGTTTAGAAAAAAATAAAAATAAATTATTTAAAAAACATACAGTTACTACTTCATTAGGTTGTTATGAAGATTAAATGATCTAAAGTATGTAAATTGCATAACCTTAAACTCAGGACATAGTAATTGCTCTTTCTGTTTGCTATTATCATTATTACATGTGTATCAGTTAGAAAAAAATTGTAAGAGAAATTTTAATGGTGAGTAATGGAAATCCATCAGATATAGGATATAATTAGTTATTATCTCATTTTGACTTATAATGTTAGACATACATTGGTCACATTTACAGATGAGGAAATGGATACTCAAAAAGTAAAAACTCATGCAAGTTTGTGCAAATAATACATGCCAGAAAAAGGTATAAACACAGATTAGTCTTCAAAGCCTATATGTTTTAGACTGAGGCACACTACATCACTTATAAATTAGCTACTATTTTTCTTTTACACATAAGCAATCTTAGGGCCAAGAGAGAATACCTACACATTCTACAAATGATATTCAATTAGTAACAGGGCTAAACTAAGACCCAGGGCTCCTAAATCAGAGTTTAGCACTTACATGACACCAGGCTATGATTTAAATTAAGTATGTTTTTAAAAAATAGTCTATAATCTCACATTATTGTCACTGCTTTATATGTTAAATAAAACTTATTGTAGAGAATAAGTAAAGAAAAGTGATTTTTTAAGTTTAATGAGGCATTTGTTCCCTAAATCTACAAATTCTAATACAACCACAGCCAGAATGATACATAATTCATAGAAGCTAACAAATTACAGTGCATTTGCAAAAATGACCTGTTCTTTCCTACTTATTTTCTATGTGGTACATTAATGTCAAAAATAACATTGTGGTAAATATAGACAGCATAGTACAACAAACAATATTGGGATAATATATTGATATAACCGACACCAGAAATGCTAACAGAGCAATTAGAGGGCTCACACAGTTTTAAAATGAAGTCAAAAAGGTCAACCAAGCTTTTATTTCAGCAAATGTTATTTTTTGCTTTATATCCATTTTAGAGCAAGGATTCAAATCTTTATTACTAGAAAGACAAATCAGTTAGTCCAAATTCCATTCTTAAACCCTAGCAAATGAACTTCATTCAGGCTTTCAAGAACCAGTAAGCAAAACATAAGTAAAAACTGCAAATTACTGTAACCCTAAGTATAACATTCAAAATGGCAAGTTTCTATATCTGTTCTTGAAAAGACTATATTAGTCATATGGGAAGAGACTGTAGACAAGAAATAAAAATCTTCTTTTCTCAAGGTTAAGGAGTACAGTCCCATTTTTAATATTGCTTTTAAGTCCTGGGACAAGAGCCCAGTAAGGGCCTGTGGATACCTGGGATGAAATTATGAGATATGGGAAACTAAAATTATGGGATATGGGAAACTGAGGGAAAAATGCACAAATAAAAACAATCAGATAATAAAAAAATTTTAATTATAAGATATTTGAAGTTCATCAAAGCATATGTTAATAAAGTTTGTAATAAAAGAAAAGCATACAACTTTATCTTTCTTAGATACAATTTTATCTTTCTTAGATAATATCAGCATGCATAACATGTGGCTGAAGAAATACCAATCGATATTCTAAGTTTTTACAAGGATTTTCCCACACATATGGCTCTTGCCATTTATGGATATTCATTTCACTGCAATTCTTGCACATGAATGGTGCTTATCTCATGAATATGTTTCTTTTTATTTAATATAATATTCTTCACATAGATTAGAGCAGAAAGCCTCTTGGCATTATAAAGACAAGATGCCTATAGATTAAATCAGAATTTAAACACTAAAAAAGAGCAAATGCCATACGTATCTGAATTAAAAGTGTGATAATTATTAATATTAAACATATGAATACAAATGTTTTAAAAATAACAAAGATCAGATTTCAAAATTCAAAACTCTAAGGTTTGTTAGGTTATATCTAGGTTTGTAAATGCTCACTGTCCAGGAGAACATAAATGTGCTCTGAGGCAAAAATCACATAAGTAGAATTGATTATGAAACATTAATTGGTGTTTCTTATATTCAATAGAAAGCGCTAGGTAATATGAGTAAATAGTAATGTAAGATTTCTCCCCTTTTCCTCTCAAGGTCCTAGAGGAGAATCAATTTCCTTGCCGTTCCTGGCTTGTGGGGGCCACCTGCATTGCTTAGCTCAGGCCCCTTCCTCTGCCTTCAAGCCAATCGGTTCAATCTCAGCTTCCGTCATCACAGCTCCTCTCTGACACTGACCCTCTTTCTTTCCCCCTAAAGACCTTTCTAATTACTGTATATTTGTCTTTTCTGATAATCCAGGAAAATCTTCCCATCTTAAGATCCCTATTTAATCGCATCTGAAAAGTTCCTTCTACTGTGTAATCTAATAAATTCATAGGTTCCAAGAATTAGGATATGACCATCTTTAGAGGCAATGTTTCTGTTAATCATAAAGGAGAACTCACCTGAGTCTCCTACTATGACACTACGCAGAGGTTCTGGAAATCGTGCTTTTAAAGGGATAATTATTTTAATAATAAATACCTTTCAGAAACTAATAGGTATCTAGCAAAGTGCTATATGATGGACATAAAAAGTATACAGATCTAGTTTTTGTTTTTAAAGAAATTTTAATCTAGTGTGACTTTAAAAAATCTTTTTGACCTTGCCCATTGTATGAAATACATTTTATTTTACTTTACAATGCAGTTCACATATACATCTTTTGTGTACGTGTGCATGTCTGAAAGAAAATTTTGCAAAATCTTAGTCTACTAAGAATCTAGTATTTTTTATTGTTTCCTTTTTATTTAAAGCAAACATATGTTTATCAATGCCCTAATGTGCTTTTGTTGTCAAAACAGACAGGGATTTAAATGCATAAAAAATATTTACTGCTCTTATATGTAATACAGACACATGTCTAACAGTGTAATAAAGATAATAGTACCTTTACTAGCTGGAAGAGTACAGACTATACTTGAGTTATCACTTCACAGAAACCCTACAGGATATGTGTTGTTTAAAGTGAACCTTAAAAGGTAACTATACATTTGCAGTCAGAGCCAGTGTTTAAAGTTGTCCAAGCAAAGTAGGCCAAACCCCTCAGTGTTATCCAAAGTGGCATATTCAGGAAACTTCAAACCTAAAAGCTCAAAATGTCTGGAAAATAGGATATAATTGGAAGCTTGTCAAGAGATGAGATAAACAAGTGAAGTAGACAAAATAACAATGGACCTATTTGAAGGCTTTTCATTTCTCCAGCCTCACTTGCTGTGAGATCCAGTTAGATCTAGAATGAGAATAAAAATGTAAATAAAAAGGAATTTGCTCTCATAGAGCTTACATTCTAACATTTAACTTATTCTTTAAACAATGATAAGAAATTTAAACTTTAGTATATGGGCAAATGTCAAGTCACTGAAATATTTTATACAGAAGAGAAACATGATGAGATTTATGTTTTATAAAGATTATTGTATTTGAGATGGACTTAGTGTGTACAGATGAAAACTTTGTACATAATGAGAAACAGAACTAAGGCAATATCAGTGGCATGACTTTTAGGGCAGACATTTGAAATGTTAATGAGATAGAATTTATAGGATTTGGAGATGGTATATGAGTGGTATGGGAAAAGAGAAATGAAGGATAATTTCTGTAGTTTTATTTTTGCTGAGTAGGTAGATGGGAGTATCATTCAATCAGAAAGAATTTACACTTGCAAAGCAGTTTTAGAATAATGGATGCTAAGTTGATTAAAAATCAAATGTATATATATGGAAAATGGAAGAACATATAGAGCTTGGTGCCAGGGGCTTAGATTGTGTATTAGAAGATAGGTGGCATTTTAACCCATGATATTCGGATAAATCACCTAGGAAAAGTATAATAACAAGAGAAGAAAGAATAGATCCCTATATATGCCAACACTTAAAGGATGATCAGAATGGGATTCCACAATGAATTTATAATGAGAGGGGAACTACGATATGGGACAGAAATTTGTAATTAGAGAGAAACTATTATATTTGTGTGATAAAAAAAGAGTATTGAGACTATATGGTGTGATTGAAAGTGGATCCAAGAGGTCATACGAGAAAAGAAGTAAAGAGCATCAATCCAATATGGTAATCAGGGTATCTTTGATAGTGTTAGTTGAAGTGATGTTGCGGAATGGTGAGGTGGATATTACAGTGGACTGAGGAATGAGGCAGGAAAGCACATGGCGATGGTGATTATAGCCTGTGGTTTTAGTGTGCTTTTGAAGGAAGGATAAGAGTAAATTGCTCTAACTAGAGCAAGGTACAGACAGTTGCCATTTTTAAAAGGGGAGCAACTTATAGACATTTTATGCTTTGGAAAAAAAGTGTGAGGGTCATATTAGAGATTGAATTGAAGTGGTTTAAAAGGTGTAATGAGAGCAACAAGAAACATATGTATGTTGTGGCCTAAATGGTCCCTTGCCCTTTGTGTTATAGTGTATGTACATATAATATGTGTATGTATAATGTACAGTAAAAAGAAAACTTTTTAAATGACTCAACATTTTAAAACATGGGTCCAGTTGATTGTTCCTAGTAGAACTCAAGAGCTTTCCACATTAATTTTTGCCTCTCTTTTCCTTCTCACTTATAATACCACCAAGGGCAATTAACATAAACAGGCTAGCGATATCTTTGACTTTGCAAGGTAATTAACACAGCAGGAAATACATTCTGGGGCAAATAGTTCCAAAAAAGAGTGAGTGGAATCTTAATGGGAGACTAAGGAAGAGTAAGCAAGTTAATAATTCCAGACCATAGATAACTCTCAGATCATTAACGTCTCAAAGCTATTTTTAAAAACCCAGCAACTTGGAAATAATTATTTTAACATTTTCTTCAGTTTCATCAGTGGTTTGGCTTTTATTATTATTATTTTTTCTGATAGAAGTAGACTTTCTAAAATTGTTTAAAAGCCAACCTAATTACTAGGCTTGCATAACTTTCTAGAGGCATTATTTAGGCAATAATGACCTTCAGACTGGATATGTTCTTGGCATTAATGATCAATTGAAACTATTGGTAGGCTCAGGTGAAACTAGGGGCCTTTAATACAGCCTGCCATTAATGGTCAGAAAATGTTCAACTGGAAGGTTATTAGTGTGATTATAAATTGTAACACTGTAAATAAAGCAAACTGTTCAAAAGGTACAAGGTGAACAACAAGTTGCCATGGATACCATATTTTCCTGGATACAGCAACCCAGACCACTAACCAAAGGAAAACAATTTTCAATTCTTACAGTTCCATCTAGGATTATAATTGCTCTTTGGATACAGATATTGATCCATACAATCTAAAACAACTAACATTCCCACTGTGTAAAAACAATAACTTTTTGGAATAAAAAGGGTTTAAGAAGGTTATTCTTTCTAGTTTCTATTACTATCATTATGATAGACTGAACTACTTTAAAATCTTGTTATGTTTAAGCTTTCCAAAGAAGGAAAATAGAGACATCATAAGTAGGGGTGGATCCAGTTTTTGTAAAACCTGAGGCTCATCGAATTTTAGGATTCCTTAAAAAAAGAAAAAAAGAAATCCAAATTACTAATAGGAAATATCCATTTCTCCAATGCTCCTACCACAGGAGAAATGTGACAGAGACAGCTATTTTACTTATTGCAATAAAAATTTCTTATTTTTGGGAAGTTTAGAAAAATCATATGACTATATAATATTGCAAGTATCCTCCCTTATGTATAAGCTGAAGGATTTTCTCAATTATAGGCTTGATTCATTTCACAGCAAATTCTTGCCTTATATCCTGTTAAGAATCCTACAAGTTTAGACAAAGAAAGGGGCCAAGAGATTATCCAGTGTAACAACCTCATTGTAGATGGGAAAATTGAAACTCAAAATGCCAAAGCAAGGAGGCTTAACCAACCCAAGTCCCCTGACTCACACTTTTCCGCACCCAAGTTCCTTAAGCCTTACTGTCTTTTTATAGAAAGAGGACTGCCTAGAACCTAAGCAATTTATGTTAGAAATTTTTGATGGACCACTGAAGCAGATTCAAGAGGAGTAGTATATTTTCATGGAACTTCTTCATGGAATAAAGCATTTTAGAGAAGAAATCAAATAACTGTTAATTTTAAAAACAGGTTCAGTAGTGGAAACCACTAGTTATGAAAACTAGATACCTCCTCCCTGTCTTTCACAGGAAATAAATTATGGCAGAAACATTACTGCCCAAGTAGGCCTACGTTTCTCAGCTTCATCTTACAGCTAGGTATTGTTCTGCTAGCTGGGGGTCAATGGCAAGGATGAAATAAAGAAATTATCATTTACTTTAAATGTATTGAGACATGACTGTGGAACCACTTGTTGGAAAGTGGTTAAAACAAGAGCTAGAGCATTTATCCTCGATTCTTAAAAATTACTTAGTTTTTGTTTAAAACGGTATTATTCCTTGGACATTTCAGAACTTGCTAGTGATTGGAATCTTAGAGTATGTGAGAAATGTCTCAGAAAAGATCAATCTCAAAGGCATGAGTGTCTAATAGAAACTAACTTGTGATACCACAGATAATTTCTTAAATTTTACCTTACCGACATTTGGAAGACCTTGGTTTTAATTTTTAGATGAACACATTGGTCCTGCTATAATTTATTGATAAAAGAAGTAAGAGAGTTGGAAACATTTCCAGATAAGATTAGCAAATTATCGCTTTTCCAGTCAAGTATAAAAGATATATTTATTGGTGTGACGACTTCACTATCATCGCCAGAATTGTTTTATTTTATCATATAAACTGATGTCAGTGTGTGTGTGTACACATTATCCATAGATATAGTGTATTGATTTTCATTTCTTGTCAAAATTAAATTTATTTGAGCAGCATTTCTTGTTTTAATACACTTTGATACTGACCTCAAGGGAAGAAAGTCAATAACTGCATAATATACCTCCAGCCATTGAAACCAAATATTCAGACTTCTGTCAGCGGCACATCACCAGACTAACATGGATGCCTGTGAGATTGGTAGCTCCGCAGGGCTTGTCGATAGGAAAAGGGATTATATAGACTTAAGAAAAAAATCTCAGGAGAAAATGAGAATTAAGGGGTGAAAGCTAGTTCTCAGATGTCTGAATAGATCTAATGACTGAAGAAACAGAATTGTGATTTTCAACAGGGGAGATTTCCACAAATGTCAAAATTCTACCCCTTTCTCTTCTGTAGCCTGGTTACTGTGGTTTGGAAACTGGACAATTTGTGAATGTGACTTTTCCTGAGACCAAACTTTTAGAGAAATTATTATACTGTACCTTCTCAGTTTTACATCCCAATCTAATTTATTATCTATTCCACTAACTCTTTTCAGATATGAGGTAGCAACCACTGAACTCAGATCAAAAGGAATATTTTTTACCCATAAATTCATCAGACTTAAAAGTCAAATCTCATACAAAATAGTTCCTTTGAACATGATGTTCTTTACTTATTTTGGATTAGTGTAAAAACTAGAACTGGCTCCTGGTGATAGGAGATAGTTACTTTTGATCACTGTTGCCTACATTGCAGTGACATTTTCTAAAGTTCTGACACCAAGGACACTAACCTGCAACTGGCAAGTTCTGTCTGAGAAAGCACAATATAGGACATCAATAAAGTAAACACACAGGGCCTAGTTAATGCAGCGGGTAATACAGCTGCCTTGAGACCCTAAGGATCTGGGTTTACAACCAGCTGAGCTCATTGCTTCAAGGAGTCTAAGGTCAGTCCTTCTCTGTTTTCGGTGCATTGAAAATCACTCACTATTCAGCATAATTGACAAGTTACTTTCCAACAGGACTGTACATTAAAATAGAGGGTTCTTTTTCCTTGCGTTTTTAAAAGCAATGTCCAGACATGCACAATTCTGATAGTTTTGAGGAGCTGACTGTATAATACAGTCCCCAAATTTCATTTCAGGCTTCACTTGGATTCTGAAACTTTTCCACAGCATGCAAAACAATTAAAAACACCCTGCCATGTTTCTGGTATTGCATCTGGTGAATTGTGAACGCTCTCAGACAGTTGACTACTTTGTCTTTTGGGTTGCTAAAGAGGTGACTGCAAACATAACGAGAATAATAAACCAGAAAAATATCTTCTGGTTTGTGGAATTATTTACTGGAAATCAGTAAAAAGGTAAGTATATTATCTATATAATGTTTAAAAAAAGAGATTTTAAAAATAATAATATAAATTTAACACAATGGGCCATAATACAAAATACATATTCAGACCGGAAGAATTTTAGATACTTAATTTTAAAATACAATAATCAAGCCAGGTTTCCATAGTAGTAACTGCATAAATCATATTCTTTTCTAAATATAATGTCTACATTGTACTCTTTGAGGAAGGGTATGTTATACCTGTGTACCTGAATGGCTAAATAGTATTTTTGAAGATATTTTCTTTAATGACAATATTATATTGATAATATTTTATCATTTGCCTCCTATCCTTATGAAAGTTTTTATTATTATTTTCACGAATTATTTTTAAAGCTTTCCTGCTTCATTTCCCTAGCTTCATTTCAACTTGCCATTGTACTCAAGCAGTACAATATATGCCTTCAATAAATAGCAGCTATAAATGAAGCCTCTTGTGATTTTCAGAACGTGATATGCTATCTCACTTTTCCATAACTTAGAAGATTTCTCAAATTTGGCACTATTAACATTCTGGGATGACTAATTTGTTGTGGAGAGTGCTTCTGTGCATTGCAGAAAGCTTACCGGCATCTCTGGTCTGGACTCACTAGATGCCAGTAGCACCTGTTCCTCCATCTGTGACAGCAGCCATTGTCTGGGTCTCTAAACATCGATAAATGTCTTCTGGGTACAACATTTCTCTGCTGAGAAACGCCAACATAGTACATACAGTTTTGTGCGTTAGGAATCACTTTTGTCTTGGCGTTGCT
Source organism: Cheracebus regulus (assembly GCA_963574635.1). NCBI lineage: Eukaryota > Metazoa > Chordata > Mammalia > Primates > Pitheciidae > Cheracebus > Cheracebus regulus. The sequence continues at coordinate 9,417 of CAUYQU010027910.1, forward strand.
CAGCTGCATACTTCTGTCTATACATTCTGGAATCACCTTGATGTGTCATCTCCACTTTAAACCTTAGTTGAATCACCCAGGGAGAAATAAGGGCTTATTTTATTCTCTTTGCACTACGATGGGTTTATATCCCTGTTAAAATTCTTAGTATAATACATTCTTCTTTTATTCTGCTTGTAAATGTATCTTGATCCCTTACTTGCCCTACTACTTACGTGAAAAATTAAGGGTACATATGTTACCTTTTTCCAAGGTGTATTCCCAGATTCTGCCATAATTCCTGATACATAGTAGGCATCCAATAAATATTTATACAAATGATGAAATAAATGACTAAATGAATAAATGGGACTGAAAATTTTATAAAAAGTAAACTCATAAATATGTTTTTACCTTACACAGAATACTTTTCTGGAAAATAAATTTTTAAAATTTTTTTTCCTTAAATTCTACAATAGGGGATTTTGAAGTTATAAAGAAAATGTACCAGTTAGAGTTTGAATGTAGGGGTCTAAAATGTCATTACAATTTTATAAATAAAAAAGGGATCTTATATATCAAATTTTTAGAAATGGTTATTTAATGATAGTATCACTCACACAAAAGATACCAGTAGCTGATATGAACATATAGTTAGTTCCTTTATTCTCCAGGGCTGAGGTGCTAATTAATATTTGTTAGTGACAATGAAATGCAAAATTTTAAACAAAAATATTTTTTCTTGCTAGTTGCACCTACTGACCAATTGCTTTGGAACAAATTTCCTTTCAATAAGATAGAATTTCAGGGCTTTTGTAGCCAATATAATCTTTTATATCATCACAGTAGACTAAATAATACCCCCCTCCCCCCAAAAAATGCCTGGATTATAGTTTCTGGAACCTGTGAATATGTTATTTGGCAAAAAGGACTTTGCAGATATGATTAAGTTGAGAAGTGAAGATTTTCCTGGATCACCCAGGTGGATCCAGTGTAATCTCAGAGCGCCTGATATAATCAGAGAGGTAGAGACAATATGACAATGGAAGCAAAGAGAGATTTTAAAATGCTACACCACTGGAGTTGATGATGGATAAAGGGCTCATGAAGGATGCTGGTCCTATCCATGGAAAGTAGACCTGCTGGCACTTTGAATTTTGATCAGTGAAACTGATTTCAGACTTCTGAGCTCAGTATCTATAAAGCAATTTTATAGATTAAAATTTTTAAATTGTTAAAAAAAACTTTCTGTTGCTTTAACTCACTAAAGTTGTGGTAATTGACATTGTGATGATTGAAAACAAATGAAATCATTATGAGGAGTAATCCTTTTGACTTACTCTTGGTAAGAATTTTGTATTGAATGTGTAGCTATATATGTTTAGATATCATTTTTCCATTATCTACAGGTAAACATTGTAAACATTGTTTGAGACTATACACCATTCTAAAATGTGCTAGAAGTATTCATCCATTCTTATCCAGTCTATCATCTATCAAGCCAGTTGCTCTAGGATAGTGGACACCATGGTAAGTACACTTGGGCAGCTGCCAGTGTTCAGTGACGCTGTGAACAAGGTTATATATAGATCCTGATGCACCTATGATGGGGTGTCCATCTATGCCAAAACTATTCCGTTAAAATCTGTCTGAAGTATAAAAGCTTTATAGTAAGTATTGCTATCTAGAAGTTCTTATAACTTTAAGTATCTCAAATAATTTGGCCTTTTGTATTCTTGTGATTTTTATGTGGTATTTCAATGTATCTATATTTTTAAATAGAAAGAAATGACATCTTTCAATATTGACTATTTGGATCTTCTTTACTGCATCTAGTAAGCTTTTCTACAAGGCAAACTTGCATGTCTTTTGTTTGATTTACTCTTAGGTACTTATTTACTTTTAATTTAAATGTTATTTTTTTTCTCCCTTTGTTCTTAGCATATAGGAAAAAATGGACTTTGAATTTAGTAACCTAGATTAACTCTGTCATAAATTCTAAAAATTTATTAGCAGTTTATTTAGGAGTTTCTATGTATACAAGAACATTATCTGCAATTTTTTTTCCTCTCATTTCTTGTTCCTGGCTTAATAAGCTGGCTAAGAATGGAAACACTGATAACAGAAAACCTTATCTTGTTTCTGATCTCAAAGGGAAAGATTTGCACACTTCAATTTATATACGATGGTGCTGAAATGGCTTTTGTTTTATTGTGGAATAATTTGAAGGTAGAACAAATAGGATTTCATGACAGTGTTCATATGGCAGCAGATTGAAAAAAATATAGTAAAATATGATTTTTTTTTTTAACCTTGGTAGAATGCAGTTACTATGCTAGGGAGGATTGGAGGAGGCTATAAAATCAAGAGCCCAGTTTAAACATGTTAAATTTGAGATGTATGTTAGATAGGAAGGTGGGTGTGAAAAGTAATCAGTTGATATTAGATTAGTCAAAATTCTCCAGAGAAACAGAACCAATAGGATATATAGAGATATATAAGAGAAGATCTAGTCTGAGCCTTGGCTTATGTAATTATGGAGGTTGAGAAGTCCCATGATATGCCATCTGCAAAGTGGAGAACCGGGAAAACCTCTGGTGTAATTCAGTCTGAGTCCAAAGGCCTAAGAACTAGGGGAGCTGATGTCGTACATCCTAGTTCAAGGTCAAAGGCCCGAGAACTGGGCAGGGGTGGAATATGGGTCAGACAGGGGAGGTGTTATTATGTAAGTCCTGAAATTCAAAAGCCCAAGAATAAGGAGCTCTGGTGTTTGCGGGCAGAAGAATATGGATGTCTCAGCTCAAGAACAGAGAAAATTCACTATTCTTTTACCCTTTTGTTCTATTCTGGCCTTCAGTGGATTGGGCAATGCCTGTCCACATTGGTGAGAGTGGATCTTCTTTATTCAGTCCGCTGATTAGAATAGTCAGATGCTAATCTTTTCCAGGAGCCCCCTTACAGACACTCCCCAAAATAGTTTTACCAGTTCTCTGGGAATGACTTAGCCCGGTCAAGTTGACACATGAAATTAGCCATCACAAGTCCACTGCTTGTCAGCTTGGCATTCATATGTATCTCCTTAAACCATACACAATCTCCAAATAAAGCAAAGACATTATTCTGCCTAACGTGTTACAACCATCCTGCTTACACCAAGACATGTACTAATCTCTTCAGAAGAGTTGATAAAGTCTTTGAGTGACTTTTATCCTTCTCCTAGTATTCTCCTGTAACTTAAACACATGACATAATATTACCAATACTCAAATACTGATATAAAATTAATACATCTTATGTTACTGAATAAAGGAATAAGAGAGGAAAGAACAAAAATGTTTACTTAATATACATGTATAATACACACAATATATTCATAACAAAATAAGAAATACCCATGACAATTAAGATTCTTATTTCTCTGTTTATATGATTCTAGCTAGTATTTATAACTACACTTTTCTACTCCATATTCTGTATTCCTTTTGCTACCATTACTGATAGGTGGTATGTATCATTACTGATAGGTGGTATCAATACTGATATCATTATTTGTAGTCCTCACTGAATTAGGTTGGTGTAATTTTCCATTGACCTTAATCACAGGGCATGGCAATACTAGGAGATATTCTAAGGAAACTTTTTGCCTTACTCCTGCAAGATATCACCAACTAGTTGATCCTACAGCTGAATCTTCAAAAGGCCATTTTATCATCTATCCAGCCAGTTGCTTGGGATAGTGGAGATGGTAAGACTAGTAAATTCTATGAGCATGGGCCTATTGCTGCACTTTTTTGGCTATAAAATGTGTACCTTGGTAAGAAGCACACGGAATACTGTGGTGGTGGAGAAGGTATTCTGTAAATCCACAAATGATAGTTTTGGAAGAAGCATTGCATGCAAAAGAATGTAAATTCATATTCAGATTAAGCATTTATTCCAATAAGGACAAAATTCCACTTCTTCCAAGGTAGAAGTTGTCCAGTGTAATCAACCTACCACCAGATACCTGGATGATCACCTCAGGGAATGATGTTCTATCAGGAGCTCAGTGCTGGTGTCTACTGCTGGCATATGGGCACCCAGCATTGACCAAAGCCAGATTAGCCTGGGTGAGGAGAAATTCATGTTGTGGAGCCAATGCTGCCACCATGGCCACTTCACTAATGAGCCCACTGGGCAATGATGAGTGACTGGGGAAATCAACTGATTGATATCCACAGAATGGATCATCCTATCCATGTAATTATTAAAATCCTCCTCTGCTGAGACATCCTTTGGTAAGCATTCAAATAGGACACAAATACCTTCATGTTTTTTCCCCATTCTGAGACATCTATCCATACACCTCTTTACTCAATTTCTTTGTCATCAATTTTGTTCTCATTTTCCTTTTAAGTTCCTGATCATCCAGCAAAACCATTGACTATAAGCCCATGAATCAGTACACAATTCCATGTCTGGCCATTTCTCCTCCCAAGTAAAGTATACAATCAGGTGCCCTGCCCAAAGTTATGCCTATACCTAACCCACACATTCATAAGGTTGGGTTCGCATAGCACACTCCATTATAAAATGGAAGTCATATACATGTGATAAGGTCTGAACAGCCCCTGAAGGCATAAGTAAGTTTCATAAAAATGAGACCCGGAGAGAGATCCAAGATGGCCCATCACTAGCAGCTCAGGATTGCAGCTCCCAGTAAAAGTGCAAAGAGCCAGTGGACGCCACACTTACCAACAAATTTTCGCTGCCCACGGACCAGGACATTCCCAGTGGAGGAGCCCCACAGGTCACCAGCGTGACCCTTTCGGCTGGCGTGGCTTTTTTGCTGGCGCCTCGGCCCGGCGGCTGTTGGTGCGGAGTAAACGGGACTGAGTCTCCTTTTGGATGATGTCTGGAGCTCTGGGAAGTCAGAGCAGTCCAGCCAGCTAATTGAAGAAGGGACTGAGAAGCCAGACCGGAGACCCCCGGGCAGAAAAGCACCACGAATTTCAATGCTGCTGATTTAGCTAGCGTTGCGGGTCGCCCCAGTGCCAATTACATAGATTCCGGAGCTGGGAATTAACAAGCTCGACATCCACTCAGAGACCTAATTTGAAAGTTGGTAATTACAAAAATGACAGATGGATAAAACCATAAAGATGCCAAGAAGCCACCGTAAAAGAAATGAGAACACTCAAAATCGGAAGGTCTCTCCTTCTGCAGAGGACGCCAGTTCCTCATCAGTAACGGAACAAGGCTTGATAGAAAA
>CAUYQU010027911.1:0-23537 GCA_963574635.1 Cheracebus regulus
TTTTTTTCAATATTATATCATACCTATTCTAAAAGTGATCACATAATAGGAAATAAATCACTTTTTAGTAATTGCATAAGCATTTCACAGATTTAAATGAAATCCTGAGCAATAGAGCAAGATTCTCGTTCTCTCCCCCTCCTTCTCTTTTTTTTCTCTTTATTCTACTTCTTTCTTTCTCTAAAAAAAAAAAAAAAACAACTTCCCCTCTCTCTTTCTCCTTCTTTCTAAAAAATAAAATTTAAAAAAAAGAGAAATATTTTAGGGTAGAACTTTTATTCAAAAAAGAAATAAAAGAACTTTGCAAACACAGATAAAGACAAAGGTATCTGGTTGAAGGAGGCAAAAAGAACAGCAAGTAGACTGAACCCAAATATAACTACCTCAAGGCATATAAATAATCAAACTCTCAAAAAGTCGAGAATTATATAAGGATCCCAAAAGCAGCAAGAGGGGAGAATAAAGCAAATAAAATCTAAAAGAGCTCTGATACATCTCACAGGAGGCTTCTCAGTAGATACCTCATAAGCCAGGAGGGATTGGAATGACATATTCAAAGTACTGAGGTGGGAAGAACCTTCTAACCTAGAATATTACATTCAGCAAATTTATGCTTCAAAGGATAAGGAGAAATAAATAATAAATATTTTCTCATACAAACAAAAGTTGAGGGATTTTATTCACACAAGACTTGTCTTACAAGAAATGCTAACAGAAATTCTTCAGTCTGAAAGAAAAGAATGTTAGCAAGCAATAGGAAATCATCTCCAGGTATAAAACTCACTGATTAAAGTAAGCACACAAAGAAATACCAAATAATCTGAGACTGTGATTGTGATGTGTAAACCCCTCAAATCTTTTGTTTGAAGACTAAAAGACAAACATATCAAAAATAAAGAAGTACAACAATTTTCTGAGATAGACAATTTAAAAAATATAGAGAGCATATGAAAAAGTCCTTAACATCAGAGAAATGCAAATTAAAACAACAATGAGATATCATCTCACCCAAGTTAAAGTCTTTTATTAAAAATTAAAGAATTAAAACAAAAAGAAAAGAAATAATGGATGCTGGCAAGGATATGGAGAAAAGACAACCTTCCTAAACTGTTGGAGGTGGAAATGTAAATTATTAGTACAGCCACTGTGGAGAACAGTATGGAGAATCCTCAAAAAACTAATAATACAACTATCATGTGACCTAGGAATCCGACTTCTGAATATATATTCCAGAGAAAGGAAAGCAGTATATTGAAAAGATAGCTGCACTCATGTTTATTGCAGTACAATTTACAATAGCTAATATATCAAATAATCCTGAGTCCATCAGTGACAAAAGAAAGAAAATGTGGTGCATTTATGCAACATATGTTATTTAGCCATAATAAACAATGAAACCCTGTCATTTGCAACAACATGGATGGAACTAGAGAATAAGATTTTTAGTGAAATAAGTGAGGCACAGAAAGTCAAATATCACGTTTTCACTCATATGTGGGAGCTAAAAAGGTTGATCTCATGGAGATAGAAAGTAGAATGATGGTTAGCAGAGGCTGAGAAGCATAGTCGGGAGGGCAGGGGATGAAGACTGGCTGGATAATGTGTACATAAATACAGTTAAACAGAAGAAATAAAATCTAGTGTTTGGTAGCACAGTACCAAACATGATAAATGCTTAAGGTAATGGATATCTGAATTACCCTGATTTGATCATTATACATTGTATACTTCAATCAAAATATTGCATGTACCACATAAATACGTGCAACAGTTATTTAGCCATGAAAGTTAAACCTTAAGTATTATAAACAAAATATGGTAAATACACATAATGGTATACTATTCAACTGTAAACAAGAATGAAATTCTGTCATTTGCAATAACATGTGTGAACGTGAAGACATAATGTTAAGTGAAATAAGCTGGGCACAGAAAGACAAAAACTCCTTAATCTTACTCATATGTGTAATCTGAAAAATTGATTTTGTGTTAGCAGATAGTAAAATATTGGTTAACAGGGGAAGCTGGGGAGTAAAGGGAGAAGAATTTGGTTAATGAGTACAAAAATACAGTTAGAAGAAATATTTCATTGTTCTGTCACATTGAAAGGTGACTAGGCTAACAATATTCTGTTTTACTTTTCAAGGTAGCTAAAAAAGAGGACCTTGAAAGTTATCACCATAAAGAAACGATAAAAGTTTGAGGTAATGCATATGCTAACAACCATGATTTGATCATTATAGAATATATACATGTATTGATACATCACAATGTATTTCATAAATATGTACAATTATTGGTTGATTATAAACAAAAATTGAGTTGAAATGATTTAAATGTTTTTCTTATTGAAGTTTCAATTTCATCAACTGTATTTTGAAACTTTTTTCATAACAATAATGTAATTTTTAAATGTGAAGAATTACTTCCAATGAAGTAGCAGTGTGTAAATGTACTGGATTTTCATCAACTGAGGCTAAATAGTTTCTCACAATGCAATATAATTTTATGTAATTGCCTGATAACTCATTTTATTTCTAACACCTCCTTCATATTTAATTAACATAGCTTCTGGAAGAAAACAAGATAGCTTTGTAAGGTAATGGATATATTATTTAGCTCGAGTGTGGTAATCATTTTACAGTGTATGGATATATTAATCACATTGTACAGTTTGAAGTTTTGTCAATTATGCTTCAATAAAACTAAAAAGAAGGAAACCAAAATATTTAAAAATTACATTGTGGTGACTGAATAACACTGTATAGCTGTTAAAATACATTGAGTTGTGTACTTTAAATTGGTGCATGTTCTGTGAATTATAGCTCAACAGAGAAAAAAGTAGATGACCAATATATGTGAGTCCTTGCAAACTAAAGGTGAGGTGACTGTTTACTCGTTAGAAATGCATAATCTCAGTCCACTAAACTCTATTGAGTTGGAATCTGCATTTTAACAAAATACCTCTGTAAATTGTGTAGCTATTAAAGTTTGAAAAAAAAACTTAGTTCTTTTATTTCTTTTACATTGAATGTATATGAATGATTTTCAGTAAATAATGGTTGATAGGCTATCCCATATCTCCTCATTAAAGTCAAAAAGTGAGCTGAATAATATACTGTTGAGATACAGCAACTTCATTTCAGAACTATTTGGTCATTACATAAATATGGCAGGTCTTGCATTTATGTATGTTAATGAGGGATTAAACAAACAGAGATATGGTAAATGGACACCAAGTGACATTATGACCTCAGAAGGAAAGAAAAGCAGACCCAAAGGATTGCCATGTTGATAGAAATCAAAATCGGTTTATTTTCTCTTACCCAGTTCTCAGCCTGAGCACTAGTTCTTTGGATACATAGAGAATTTTCTGTCTCCATTCTAAGAGAAAAGGAAGTAGCTGCTCTTTCTTGAAAGTGCAGTTTCCTATATGAATAGAAGTTTGCAAGTAGTTGATAAATAAGACCAGAATTGTTAAACACAAACAGATTCACAGTTTGTTCAAACTAGCTCTGTTACCTTGGAAACTCCCTTAAACTGAGTTTCTTTATTGGTTAAAAAAAAAGCAGGGGAAGGGGGAATGGTGAAAATTTGTGACAGGGAAATTTCCAATAGCAATCAGCATTTTATCCTTATTAAATTATCACTATAGTATATAGAAAATATTTTTTATACAAAACCACAAGATCCCTGATTTCCTACATCATTGCCTTTCTCTTTAAAACCCATCCAGTTCTCAACAAATCCAGAAACTGATTCAAATGCCAGAGTTTAAAAATTAAAATACTATCATTTCATTTATTTTGGTAGGTGCATTTACCTACCAAAAGAAGATAATGCTTTCTCTACAAACTTGTTTTAAAATTTGTTTCTTTTTTAATTATTGAAGAATGGTATAGAGAAAATAATAATAAAGCACAATAAGAAAATAGGTCTATTTCCAGCTCTAACCTGATAGATTTGAGTTATTTTCGGTGAGTTTCAATTGATTTCAAATATCTTCAGCTGTAAATTAGAGCTGAAGTAGATAATTTTTAGTTGGAATAGAGAAATTTTCATACTTTTTTTTTTTTTACTTCTGTGAAAAGATCATGGAAACTCAGCTACTTTTACTTGTAAAGTAATGAAAATATTTTGTTAGTAAATAAGTCATGAAGAGGACAGGAAAATTGCAAAGAGTAGGAGACCATCTTTGCTGATAACATATGATTATCGGGTATGTTAGGGACCTTAAGTGCTTATGTGTACAGTTTCATCATAAAAATCTGAACATTTAGGCTAAAGTACTCTTCTGACAACTGAACACATGTCAAAAATTTATTCCATAGGATCACTACTCTCAGCTAAAATACAAATCTGCAGCTCATGAGTAGCGTAGACCCAGGCATGTAAAACCTGGCAATTGAACATGCTCTATAATAGTCACATTAAACACGCAACAGAATTCTAGAAATCTAACATTGTTATCCATATTTTATAGGTACCCAAATTGTACAACCTTAAAAAATATTGTTTCACCATATATAAACATGTTTTATCACAATTTCACTTTGCCAACACATTTTTTTCCTCTTGATCCAATGTATGTTTCTATGAACATAATAGTCCTAAAGGTATATTATTTCTCAAATATTTTAGTATAATATTTTTAAAAAATAGAAGTTTTGTAATAACTAAAAACATGAAGATTTTTAAATGGCAAATTTATTCTCCAAATCAATGGAAATTATTAAACACGTATTTATCATACATATGTTTAACATAAAATCTCAAATTGCTAGGTTCTGCTTTGCATAAGCACCAAAAGTACTAAATATTTTGATAGACATTGACCATACTATGAACAGATTCTGTTTCTACTGAATGTAAAAATTCATTTCCTACTTTTTTTCACTTTCCAAATTTAGGGTAAAAAAAGTAAAATTAAAATTTAATTTTATTTGAATGTAGAATTTAGTGGTACCTGTACACAGTAAGTGCCCAAGATGCCATGATCAATATCATAATGCTAGAAGAGTTTCTCAAATAGTATCATACAAAGGTATCAGAGGTCAGGTGTACAGAACATGCATATGTGAACTGAAATTCTAGAACCTAAAGAAAGTCTGCTTTGTTATTTGCTTTTAATGGTATGTATACGTGCCATTTTTAAACATCTCTTTTTAGGTTATAATTTTTAAATTTTGTGAGACTATATTAATTCTTAGCTATTTGTTCTTAGCAGAAATATATTCAAATTTAAGCTGCTATTTCATTTTGAAGCCTTGATAAATATAATTAATAACTTCTGGATGAATTACACCTATGGTCTATTGAATGTATGATGTGTAGATTATTGGAAACAGACATTTATATCAAGACAGAAACTACCTATGAATCTGTGTTCTATCTGTACCACTTACTTGTTATAACAATACTGAATAAAACACATAGCTTCAATTATTTTTGATATATATAAAAATATCGGTAACTCTAACTCAAGGGATTTCTAAGATTAACTCAGATAATATAGGGTGAAAATGATTCACTATAGTTTTTAAATGCTATATTAGCTTTATTATATATAAGTATGTATGTACTACCTGCAATCCTTAATATCCCGTAATATTTTTAAGTCCTGGATTTCAAAATCCCCAAATTATCCTTTTATCAGTAGTTAGAGTGATTCAGGAACAATACGATGAATACACACTTGGAATAAAAAGAAAATGGATAGTAGAGTCAGGGGCAAATAAATGCTAAAATTTAATGATGATACAGTCTCTTCTCATTTTTCATGGATTCCAAATTTGTGGATGTGACTACTTGCTAAAATATATTTGTTATCTCTAATTCAATACTCATAATACTTGAAAAGTGATTTACATATCAGAAAGTTTAGGCAGTATAAAAGATGAATTGGGGTGGGTGAATACTGGAGAAAATTAAAATAAGATAGAAAACTGGGTCGGGCATGGTGGCTTACACCTGTAATCCGAGCACTTTGGAAGGCTGAGGTGGGCAGATCACCTGAGGTCAGGAGTTTGAGATCTGGCAAGTTAACATGGTGAAACCCCATCTCTACTAACACACACACACACAGACACACACACACACATTAGCTGCTTGTGGTGGTATGCACCTGTAATCCCAGCTACTCAGGAGGCTGAGGCAGGAAAATCACTTGAACCAAGAGGTGGAGATGTCAGAGTTGCAGTAAGCTGAGATCACAGCATTGCACCCCTGCCTGAGCAACAAGAGCAAAACACCATCTCAATAATAATAATAAGAAGAAGAAGATGGAAAACTGTTGAAGTAGTCTATGTAAAAATAAAATAAGATAATTGCATTTGATATGTTACCAGATATTTAGAAGGTAGTATTAAAAGCAGAAACAACAAACTTGGAGATTTGGAAGGTGAGCAATAAGAGATAGTATTGATAATGTGCTTGGATAATAACGGCTATGAAACAGGGACTCACCACTGGATTGTGTGATAAAGAAAAAACCATTGGGATTTAAAATTGTTTGAATAGTCTAGTTATACTTCATATCAAAGTTAAGTATGTCTTTGTTACCTCAAATCTAAGTGAAATTGATCAAATAGAAATAATAATTTTAAATTGGCTTTATAATTTAAAGAAACTTGTTGAATTGGAAATAATTTTATTTATTAGCACTTTTATTTAATAGCACTGACTCAAGGTCTAACTCATGTATGTATTCCTATTTTAATGAAAACATCAAAACTTTTTAAAATAGTTCTATATAATCTAGTTTGCATGCACTGCTATAGCCACAAGGTGATAGGAACATAGTTTATATTTTAAAGACTTTGTTTGTTTCTTCAAACTATTTAATAGAAGAAAAACTATTATTTTTTCTTCTTTTGGAAACCAATTTGAAGTTGGGAGAGCAAGATGTGTGTCATCTCTATAAGCAGATTTCTTAGAAGGTTTTTAAAAATCAGAGTCATCAGCTTATTATTAAAATTTTGAGAAATTTTTCTGAAAACTTTATTCAAAATATTATTTTTCAAAGTTTAACATTTTGATTCAATTAAAATTTCAGCAAAAATAATAATAAAAGAACAATGCAGTTGTTATTAATTCTATGCAGTTAGTGACTTGTGAAAACCTGTTATCTTTTCTAAAGTTTGAATATTGGATAGCATTCAACCCAAGGCAACTAACAATGTTTATCTGGACCATTTGACAGAAAACAGATAAAACCTTATTAACATATCACAATTAATTTTTAAATACATCTTTACAATGAAATTATACTTGTAGATTATTTATTTGAAATATAAAATGAGAGTTTCATGAAATTACTAATGGTTGTTTGTTGTTTAGGAGGGTTGTCACTATCCATGCCTGAATTGCAACTTTTAAATATCACCAACTTAGGGAAAACAATAAGTAGGTAACAATTTGCTTTGATTTTATTATGTTCATGCAACCATATTCCCAGGTTCTAGAGTGACCACAGAAGATGTTGTGTCCAATTTGTGAAACATTTGGGAGAGAAGAGGTTGGGACAAATGCTAAGACAGATAGGACAATGGAAATACTGACATAAACCATGCCTATTCCAAATACACCAAAATACATGTTTACCATATATCCATTCTACTTCTACAATTTTTCATATTTCTAGTTCTTTCTCCCAGTCCCTTAGGGCCTTCGTTTGTTTTTATTTGTATCAGCTAACCTGATGAGGTGGAATGAAGTAATTAAAAGAAAATTCAAATTTTAGAATAAAAACACGTATTTTTAAGGCTCATATGGATCCCGTGGAATAAACTTTTTCCTAAACAAATCCTATAGAATTTAAAATTATTGTAAGATATATTTAAAATTAATATTATAGGATTTTTAATTATCTTGAATTTTTTAATGCATTGGTATTCAGTTAGTTTTACTGTGCAATAAGGTATCCTAAACCCAGTAGCTTAAAATAGTAGGCCTTTATTTAGCCAGTGCTCGATGTCTTTACTGTTTATGGATATAAACTTAATTAAATGTTCTCATTACCAAGGATTGTACAAATAAAAGGATTTCAGTTATGAAAATCTGCTGCCTTGCCTCATGTTCTTTCCTATTTCCTACACATTTAAGTCATTCAAATCTTGCATATCTCATATTTTACTTGTTTTCATAGATCAACTGCTATCTTTTGGGTTCTTTTCGTTTGTGAGTGGACAAGTCATGGTTTGCCATTTCAATATTTCTCATCCAAATATCCTATTTTTACTTCCTTACTCTATTGTTTATCTTAGTTTCTTTACACACATCTTCTCATGGATTTTATACTATTCTATAAGGATAATTAAAACAAATATTGGATCCTTGTTTTTTGTTTGCAGTCTGCATCTCTGTAAATTTTGGTGTGGTTAGTAGGCTTAGCAAGAATTTCTCTGCTTCTTTGGTTTCCATGATACCATTTTTTCCTAGATATAATTTCATATCTTGAAATTCTTCCAATTGTTTTATTACCTCTTAATCTTTTTTATGCCATGCCTCAAATCTATTCTTTAGCCTCTTTTCTTCTTTCCTTTTAGGTGTCCTTCCACATAAATTATATCCAATTTTTGTAAATTGGCTAACTGCTCTGTCAAACGTTTCCATGTATAGTTATTTAATATTGGAATGTATGGAACTTTGCCAATTCCAATAGCCTCTTGAAAACTTTGCACAGATGTATCACAGAAAACAGTTTTAAATCATAGGTCAGAGGCTAAAAGCCCTTTAATATAGGTTTAGGTAAGTTTTCCTATTTTACTTCCCATATGCTTAAGCTACTCTATAAAAAATTTTCCCATATATGTATTTCTTAGCTTTTACTGATATAGTTTGGCTTTTTTTCTTCAAATTAGAGGAACATGTCCAAATTCTCCACCATTTTCTAGGCTACATGCAAAATTATCTACACAACACCTCCACCAATATTTTAATGTCAAGGAAATCTCTATCATTTGAATTAATTTTACTCTGTACATTTCTTGCCAAGGTTATTTAACCATAATAATAAAAGAACATGTTTGTTATAAACACCTATTATTTTATGAACATGTATTCTAATATTTTTATATTCTGTCTATAGTATCCCACATTGATTTCATTACATCATGGCAATTTTAAGCACTTTTGAGTACAAGTAAGTTAGTGGAATATCAAGAGAACACATTCTTTGCTTATGACAAATGAATGTCACGTAAATAAGAAGGGCAGTGGATTCTCTGTTAAGGAATCATAGACATACCTTCCAAGTCCTAATTTTTCATTACCTCTACACATGGCTCAGAAAAGTAACTAAATTCATTTAACAAAGTTGTTGGAATAATCATTATGTAAGCAAAAATAAAAAAGGAGAACATTATTTCTTAGAATCTGAATTACTTGTTACCAAAAAAGTATGCTCCTACCTGCAGACATTATTTTATATATAAACAGTAAATGGCTGTGCAGATATAAAAATATTATTGTATATAATTATAAGCATGTATCGCATTTTATTCTTGATTGCGTCTCTCAAACTCATGAGACTGGCAAATAAATTGAGTTGCCTAGCAGTATCATGGTATCCTACATGAGAATAATTAACTTGAAAATACAAACTCAGGAAAAAAAAGTTCATTTGTTTTTCTTACTTAGAGGCATAGTCAAACTACTGTTTCAGTCTCCAAGAGGAGGGTCTTTTGCCTCAGAACATTTAATAATAACCCCCAGCTTGTTATTTGTTTTCACAAGAAAATTTTATGCTTAAAAATAAACAAGCTCTCAAGTGAATCTTAATAACATCTCTCATGGTTTGGGTAGCACAACCTACATTATTTATTTAGTGACAGGGCATATACATGAAGATCTTTGTGGCCTAAAATCTTCAAGCAGGACTTGGTTTGAAGAGTTTTTAAAAATTAGGTATTTTTCAAATAGAATACTCATAATAGTAGCAGTAAGTGGCTCACTGATCATGGAGTGTTCATTTGAGTCAAGCAAATGACTTCTTAATCTTTAAAGTTATAATTGAAGTGGAAAATATCACTATCCAGGTACACCTAAGTGACAATGTAATAGTGTTGATATAAGTAATGTCATTAGACATGAAAAATGATTGCTAAATCAGAGTAGCCAATGTATGTAACTCTCTTCTGTCCTCCTCCTGACAATTCCTTTAGCCACACTTCTGCCTAAAAGGTAAATTAATTGGCTATGACTGTAATCATACTGATTAATACTGAGAATTATTATGCTGCATGATAACTTTCTGAAATCCTTCAAAATTGAATTCAGTAATAAGAAACATACATCTTGACAACTTATATAGCAATTTATTTTCAGACATGGATGACAAAATATTTCAAAATGCATGTTAAAATCTCTGACTTTTAAAAAAACATTAAAAATTTTCCATCTTGACATGTCAGCTCAGTGTGCACAAAATGCCTAGCAGGAATGTTTTACGTTAGAAATACATTTTATTGAGTTAAAATGAAAGGAAACAAATTTTATAGACTTACTTTCAAGTATTCTTCTACATAGCACACCCTTGTCTGAGTTTTAATTACATGAAATGTAGTGAAAACAGTTTAATTTGTATTTTATTACTTTACATTTTGTGATATTTATAGCACTTATTTTGTAATATATCATAGGCTCATATAATTATATTATATATATATTTTATGTACATATGTAAGTATTATATAAAAAATAATATATATTATATCTACATATTTTGTATTACATATACTTATATAGCTATATATTTATATTTTAGATGTAAATAAGTTTGTATTTCCATATATAGTATCTATTAGGCATAAATATATGTTCTATTACATATATAAGTATATATTTTCATATAGCATATTATATATATATAAATATATATTTATAAACAGACCCAATAGAATATGTGAGTATAAACTATTGAATATGAATATATGAGTACATTCTATTCACATACATAATTATTTTCATCTAAGAAGACATTTATCTATGATTTGAAATTTGCATCATATATTAGTGTATTTCCAGCATCCAGCATCTATCACAATGGTAAGGAAACAATAAAGTGTTCGGTATATATCTTATTAAATGTTTTTGTGAAATATTTTATTTAATTATGGAATATATATTTGGAAAAATTTCTAACACATTCAAATTTCAGGAACCATGTAGAATTACTGTAAAGTTACAAGGCTTGACATTAAAAACGAGCCAATAAGAATAATGTCAGAAAACTCTATTCTTCAGTAATCTTGTAGTAGTCACTTTCATCTTAGCAAAATAAAAAAACAAACAAAAAAAAAACCCGATGTACCACTTCTGTAATACAGTCTCAAAAACCTACAGCTTGTATAAAAAACTAAATCTTGTTCAGCATTCATAGTTAAAATTCTGATGCATTTTTCCTAGAGGAGACATTCTACAGGAAACTTTGTTGCTGGAAAAGCTTACACTATCTTGTACTAAGTAAACAGCGCATAAACTGTCTACAAAAAGTCAGCAATAAACAATCTCTGACACATTCACTAGACTGGAAAAAAAGTTCCTAAAATATCAAATAATTTCTTCAAAGCTTACATTCAACTCATATGTCAAACAGAAATTTACTTGAAATTCTCAGTTTAGAGAGTATATAATCTCTTACTAGAACTAGTAAGAACTATTTCAGCAATATTTAACCTGGGGGATAATGTTGTAGTTTACAGCTGCGAAGCCAGTTAAAAACAAGTCAGTCCAAGTTAAATGTACTCTTAACAGGGATTTTGCAACTGTCTGCTCTGAAATCTTGAATTTAGTCCAACTTAGTCCAATTCTTTCTCATTTTAATGACCCTAACTATTGCTATTCAATAGAAAATAATGAAAAACAGTAAAATTTAAGAACTGCTTGAATATGTATGTTTATAAATAAAATTTAAAAAACAAAGCCAAGTAATGCTATATGCCTGTTTTTGTAGTTGTATATATAATTTTTAATATATATATATATATATATATATATATCCTGTTGAGATTTCTGAACTATTTTGGATAAAAAACATCGATATGTCTGAGGATATTTACTTCCCAATACACACTTTTCTTTTGAAATTAGATATTTTCACATTGCTTAGGTTTAGTTCAAATGTTTATTTTCTTAGTTAAAAATAGAATCTACATTCTAGTGTAAATACAGAATCATCTAGTGTAAATACAGATGATTAGTAAATACAGAATCATCACTTTTAATATCATCATTATTAAAAGTTCTTTATCAGTTGTCTTTTTTTATATGTTTTATAATATTAATACATGGGGTCATAGCAAACCTATAGTATTTTTTCTTTTTACCTATTTTGTTGCTGCATAATAAGCAAACACTAGTTTCTAAAGTGTAAGTGTTCAGCTCAATGATATTTCACAAAGTGAATATACTCATGTAATCAGCTCCTATGTCAAAACAAGTTGAATATATACCAGTCATCCTCTTGTAGCTGCTACGTCATATGACAAGGGTAATTTCTATTCTGACTACTAGAAGTATATATATACATATTATATACAAGTGCATATATATATACATGTTACATATAAGTGCATATATACAAGTGCATATATCATATATATGTGCATATATTATACATGATATATAGAAGTGCATGTATCATATATAGCATATATATGCACATAATCATACATATGATTATATATTATATATAATCATATATATGATAGATATGATTATATATTAGGATATATAACATATATATTAAGTGCATATATGATTATATATTATGATCATATATATGATTATATATTATGATATATATTATATATTAAGTGCATA
This sequence comes from Cheracebus regulus, assembly GCA_963574635.1. NCBI lineage: Eukaryota > Metazoa > Chordata > Mammalia > Primates > Pitheciidae > Cheracebus > Cheracebus regulus. Next base: position 12,823 of record CAUYQU010027911.1, read on the forward strand.
TATATGATGTATATGATATATGTACTTATATATAAGATATATGCACATATATATGATATATGCACTTATATATATCATATATATGATATACACACTTATCTATCTATCTGGCCCATTTTAAAACAGTATAACAATAAATTATACAGAATGAAGAGTTTTGTGTCCTTTGGCTTAATATTAGGTGTGGAAGATTCACCCATGTTTTTGAATATAGTTTTAGTTCAGTTATTCTTTTTGCTATATATAGTTGTTTTTCTTGGGTAACATCAAGCATGTTTTAAAATTATTTATTGTCTATTTAATTAGCTTACTTTTAGAATAACTGTCTATATTTTTTATTATTTTTCTTTTTGGTTGTCACATTTTTGATTCATAAATTTTTTTTATCTTCTGGGTGTAACATTTTTGTATCCTGTGTAATACGTATTTGCTTACGCCAAAATCATAAAATATTTTTTCCTAAATGCTCGCTTGTTTAACTTTTCAGATTTAGGACTGTAATGCATAGAGGAAACTTTTTGTCTATGTTCTCAATAATAGATTAAAAATCATTTTTCCTATATTTATCCAATCGACATAGAACCATTTATTTTAATAAAACATTTTTAACACCTTAGTATAGTGCTTTAAGCTTAAGTCAGAACAACGTATATGAATGACTTTGTGGCTAGACTCCTTCTCCACTGCTTCCTTTTTTCTTTTCCATTCCATTGGTCAGTTTATTTTTGATAGAAAAACAAGCAAATAAAACTCATACACACACACACATATGCAAAGGCTGAAAGTGAAAGAAGAGAAACAAATTATCATGCAAACACCAACAAAAAGATAACTGGTTAGCTGAATTATTATAAGACTATCCATAAACTTTTAATAATAAGTTTTTTAAAAAATAAGAGACATTTCATAATAATAAAATGTTCAGTTCAAAAGAAACAAGTTCTAGTTCTAATTATGTGTTTATCCAAAGACATGATTCTAAAACATATTTTACAAAAATATAAAGAATTAAAAAGAAGTGTACAAATCCACAGCCATAGTAGAAGACTTTAATACAGATCTTTGTATTAGAGCAAGTTGTTACAAAAATAAAGAAAAATAATAGCTAAAAATTACATTTAGCCAACTTGACATACTAAAATGTAGAACAATGGAACAAATAATGGCTGGGAGGTTATTATTTTCAAGTGCACAAGGAAATGTCACAAAAATAACTGTATTAGTCAGGGTTCTCTAGAGGGACAGCAATAATAGGATAGATATAGAGAGAGAGAGGTGAATTTATTAAGGTGTATTGACTTACAGGATCACAGGGTGAGTTCCCACAATAGATTGTTTTCAGGCTAAGGAGCAAGGAAGCCATCCTAGTCCCAAAGCTGAAGAACCTGGAGTCCAATGTTCAAGGGATAGGAACCATTCAGCCTGGGAGAAATACGAAGGCCATAAGATTAAACCTGTCTAGTTTTTCCATGTTCTTCTGCCTGCTTTTATTCTGACTGTGCTGCAGCTGATTAAATTGTGCCTACCCAAATTGAGGGTGGGTGGGCCTTTCCCAGTCCATTTACTCAAATGTTAATCTTCTTTGGCAACACTGTCACAGACACACCCAGGAACAATACTTTGGATCCTTCAGTCCAATCAAGTTGATACTCAATATTAAGGAACACTATAACCACAAGCTAATTCATCTAGAGAGCCTCATCACATTTCAAATAATGGAAATCATTCATAAAAAGTTTTAAGGCTGGGTGCTGTGCCTCTCACTTGTAATCCCAGCACTTTGGGAGGCTGAGGCAGGTGGATCGCCTGAGCTCAGGAGTTCGAGACCAGCCTGGCCAACATGGTGAAACCCCACCTTTACTAAAAATACAAAACTTAGCGGAGCATGGTGGTGCAAACCTGTAATCTCAGCTATTCGGGAGGCTGAGGCAGAAGAATCGCTTGAACCTGGGGGAGCGGAGGTTGCAGTGAGCTGAGATCACCCTATTGCATTCCAGCCTGGGTGACGAAGTGAGAGTCTGTCTCAAAATAATAATAATAATTTTTAAAAAGTTTAGCTACATTAATATTACGCTAAACATAAGACCAGTACATACATTTAAAGAAAACAGAATAACAGTTTGTATATGAGACAATGCACTTCTAATGGATTAACAAAAACAATCAGGAAATATATGTACATGCATAATATTGAAGATATGGCACAAGAAGTCATGTGAGATGAATATTGATTTGAGAGAAATGTATTGCTTTTAAAAATAATAATTCATTTAAGTTGTTAAATTTCAAGGAGAGAGAAATAAATGTTCAGGCATTAGGCAAGCAAAATAAGTCATCCCTTACGGTAAAAATAAAAGTAATCAAGCTGTTTGTCATCTTTTAATGCTAAAATGTGATGCTAGAAAACAATGAAAAAATTCAACCTCCAGTATCTGGTCACAGACTCCTTAAAACAAAATGATTGTATATGTCAGAATATTTACATTGTATGTACCATTATAGAGCAAATGCAGAAATAGTACCAATGCTAATATCCCTAACATTTGAAGAAGCAGTGTAGAGTAGGGATAGATTTACATAAAGTGTGTGTGTTTAGGTGCATCAGAGGTTGACCAGGTGGCCTCAGTCTCTTTTGGACCTCATGTCAGAAAGCTCATCCTGATTGTAAATGTTATTAGTAAAAACAGGGCTTTGGTTGATGGACATTGCACTAGGGTAAGGAGACAGGCTGCTCCTTTAAATGCATGCAGCTCACTGACTTCATCCTCAAGTTCCTACACAGCACGCTCCAGAAGTATGTCCGACAAGCCTGGCAGAAGGCCAATGCCGATACAAAATGGGCAGCCACAGGTGGGAAAGGAAAATTGAAGCCATAGAAAGGAAAGCCAAGATGACAGATTTCAACAATTTTAAAATCATGAATGCAAAGAAAATGAGGAACAGAATAATCAAGAATGGAATTAAAAAGCTTCAAAAGGCAGCTGTCCTGATAACTTCTCCTGAAAAAGCACCTGCTGATAAAGGTACTGCTGCAGCTTCTGCAGCTGCTGTTGAAGTTCCAGCAAAAAAAAGATGACCACTGCAGGAGAGAAGGCTCCAGCCTGCAAGGCCCCTTCTCAGGGAGCCACAGGCCAGAAGGCAGTGCCTCTTCCAGAAGCTCAGAAGGGTCAGAAAACTTCAGTTTAGAGAGCACCTGTTCCAAAGGCAGTTGACAATAAAGCATTAAGAGTCTGTTATAAAGTAAATCAAGGTTCTTTTTGACGTGTTGAAGAAATTTTTTAAATCTAGTTTTCCTGGGAAAGCCACCATATACATTTTCATAGTCTTGTATTAATTTAATTACTCTATTTTCCCCTTGATCCGCTGCTATTTGTATCTTTTGATAAGCTCATGCATAACTCTGTAACACAGAAAACAGCTGATGGCTAGCTAGATCCAGTTCTTCCTCAGACCAGACATTTTCAGTAAAATGAAGAATAATACATAATGAGGAGGCATTAACCCAATCTCTTGATACATTTGATTATAAGTAGCAATATTGTCATAAGAAAATAATAATTGTTCTAACAAGCTCTGTACAGAATTCACTTGGCCATGACTGTTCAGCCAAGAATATTTCTTTTCTTCTGGTAGGGGCAGTACATCTCTCACATGGGAATTTTAATCTCTTCTTTCCAGGATGAAAAGAGATTAGAATGCCATTTTTAAATTTGCTGTTTTGGAAGTGCCTTTAGCTCAAAATAATCCTTATACTCTCATGGCATATTTCGGGGTACATATTCTGCCATCCATCAATATCTGTCATTTTATCACTTGTTTCCCAGTTAATGTATCAGTTTTAATTTTTTTTTACTCCATCCTGCCTTCCTTTAGATAAATAAAATACTCGGTCCATTTTCCTCAATTTACTTATTTATTTATGCATGTTTTATTGTGCTTTAAGTAGTGACTTAAGATTTACAACATAGATTACTCACTTAGTTGATAAAAATTATTGCTTCCAAACATTCCTCAAAGTGCTAAAATATTACACACAAATTCTATTTAATTTTTATAACTTACATCATTGTATTCATACATTTTAGTTAGTATTTAGAATTCCCTAGATATTTTTTATTTGGTACTTTTGGTACTGTCAATGTTTCATAATTTTTTTTTTTTTTTTTTGAGACAGAGTGTCACTCTGTCATCAGGCTGGAGTGCAGTGGCGTGATCTCGGCTCATTGCAACCTCTGCCTCCCAGGTTCCAGTGGTTCTCCTGCCTCAGTCTCCCAGGTAGCTGCGATTACAGGCACGCACCACCATGCCCAGCTAATTTTTGTGTTTTTAGTAGAGACGGGGTTTCACCATGTTGGCCAGAATGGTCTCAATCTCTTGACCTCCTGATCTACCCCTCTGGGCCTCCCAAAATCCTGGGATTACAGGCATGAGCCACTGTACCCGGCCATAAATTTTATTTTTAAAACTCATACTTAAGTCTCTGTTTTCCCTTCATCTATTCTTACAAGTCTGTATTTCCTTCTTAATGATAATTTGCCTGAATAATTTTTATTTCTTTAGAGCAGGTTTTCTGGAGATCACCCAGTTCTGTTGTTGTTGTAGTGGTGGTGGATGTTATCTGGAAGAATTTGTACTTCTAATTTTTAAAGGATATTGAGTATACTTGTTCTTCTTTCTTTGTTGTTATCAAGGAGCCCATAGACATCAAAACTCTAGCATAAAAATTGTATTATTCTTTTTTATTGAACAACTCATTTAATTGAATTTTATTGAATAACTCATTTAACTGAATTTTATTGAACAACCCATTTAATTTTATTGAACAACTCATTTTTATTTTGGGTTTTTTTATTTACATATATGTAAAATGTCTATTTAGAGACTTCCTTATATTCTGGATATTCACTTTTAAATTTGCAACATTAATGTAAATGATTAAACAAGCATATAAATATGAAACATAACAATAAAAATAATAAAAATATTTCAGGGTTCTTGCAGCCTAGACCAGATTTTTATTACCATGTCTTGTTTTCTTAAAAAGATAAATTAATATCTATAATTTCGTGTCCATGACTTACTTGCATTTAAAATATATGTTTTTTTCAAACATCTAGTTTTCCTAAAAAAAATTCACTATTTTGTGTTTCTTGGTCGAGAGCTTTTAAAACTGGCATCATGTAACATTCTGCAATTACTTATTTCACTTAACGGTATGTCTCTACAGCTCATCCACATTGCTATTGTAGTAGGTTGTTCATTGATTTCCATTGCTTTAAATATTTCATTATGTGTAAATATTAAGTCACTAACTCACCCCAAGTGAGTGAAGTTTTGCCTTATTTCCAGATTAGTGTATTTTTTAGCTATCAGATATTTTGTAGATGTCTCTTGGTGAATAGATAATTTTTTTCTAAGCCATATACTTAATAGTATAATATCTGTTTAAAAAGTTTGTAAATGCTCACCTTTTCAAGATAACTCCAAATTTTTTCTAAAGAGTTTGTACCAATCTACATTATCATTTTCGATGACTAAGAACTACTCATTTAAAAATATTTTGCCTACACTTAATGTCTTAGACATTTTTATTGCTGCCAGCAGTGGGCATAGAAATGTATATCTTTGTATTCTTAGTTTTCATGTCCTTCTTTTGTAATAAAATTTAATTCATTTATTTTGCTAGCCACAAGAATTCCCGAGTTAAAGTAGAATATACTTGTTAAGGAAGAACTATATCATTGAATTATGTCTATATTTCAGGAAGTGCTTGGTTTACTCTCTCCCTGTACCCTTTCTTAGTCAACTTATTTGTCTGGCTTGTACAATCAGAAAGAAATTAGTGTTCTTTTTCTCATTCAGTCACACTTTTACTTTTCTGCATGATCCTGGTCAATCATCTACAATGAGATGTTTTAAACCACTGAATACTGTGCATCTCCCTATCTTTAAATATATTATAGTCTATCGTAAGCTCTGAATGTGTCTGTGTGGTGTGTGTGTGTGTGTGTGTGTGTGTGTGTGTATGAGATCACTGTGTGCCTCTTATACCTCTTATAGTACTGTGTCAAAGTAGCATTAAATTACTGATGAATACCAGAGCATCTCCTACATTCCACATATTCATCAAATTAAACTATACATTCTAAAAAAAATTTTTGCTCCCTTTAATGGAAATCCATTTGCACAGCATTCATTTACTCAAGGAGTGACCCTCAACTATATTACATAGTGAGGAAACAATATTTAAATAGCTAATTCTACCAGAAGTAAATGAAATATATGAAAAAAATGAAAGCCACAAGTTATGGATTGTAATGGAAAAAGTAGTGAATAGGTAAGAGAAATAATAAAAAAGAGATTACTTTCAAGTTTTCAAAAATTATTTGTATGGCTATAAAGTGGAAATAAAACTAAGGTTTTCTCATCCTGAAGACTAAAGAAATAGTATGGTGTATTCAAAAATTTTAAATCCAACTTTACCTGGAGTATGTGTTCAAATAGTGATGGGTCATTAAGCTAGACAGTAGAGTGGAATGGTTTTTGGCCTTACAAAGAATTGAAATTTTATTCCAGGCTTTTAACTGAAGAATATAAATATAATTGTTTAGAGAAATCTAGTATTGAGGAAAGATAATTCTGTTATATCCTAGTAAAAATGTTAAAGAATAATTGGACTAGAGATCCTCTCTCAGTTCTATAATACATTTATGTTAATATTTATCTTTTTCTCTTTGATTTTATGGTAAATGGAGTCTTTGCATCAAAATTAATCACACAATATTCATCTGCCTTATATCCTCCAGAGTTATTTCTTTATACAAAGATGGAATGACAAGAAAATTATTGTGTTGTAGGTAATTTCCTATTTAGTTTGATTTTCCTGGCATATTTACTGATGCAAGAAGCAAAAATTTTTCCTGTTGAAACACTACTATCCCAAGAGGGAGAGTGATCTCTTCTTAGAAAAAAGATCTCTATGATCTCTTCTTAGAAAAAAGAAAAAAATATATAGACTTGAAATCTCAAACAAGAATTAAACAAACATATATGTAAAATTAGAACTATCTGCCTATATGGAAGAACAAATTAAATCACCAGGTGAATTAAAGTTTTGTTTTCCATATCCAATTACTATTTCTATATTCCATTTTGTAAATAAATTACTTTCTGGATATGCTAAGCATGCCAACACAGCCTTTAGAGATACAGTTAATGAACTAAGGAAGCCATTTACCAAATGACATGACTATGTTTTTAGGTCTGTGACTGTTCACTGGTGGTCAGTATTTACTGTGATTCTAAAATAAAAGAGGAATATGTTACAGTACACTTTAGGATGGAGACATGTGAAAAAAATTATGTCTACATTTTTCAGTACAGAAATTACCATGATCCATGATCCAAATAAACTCTACTTCATAAGCAGAATATCCCATGCTACCAATTAATTAATTAGTTTAAAAACTTATGTGCAATAAGAATTAGCAGGTTTGTATTAATATAATAAAATATGTCTTATTTATTCTGTTTAGGATTTCAATCATAGCAAGATGGTTTTCAATAACTTAAAGTTTTCTACTAAATAAAGCAGTGAATAAAGCAGAGTTTAAACTGATAAACTTGATGCATAATGACTAAGCAAGACAATCACATTTTTGGTTTCTGATTTACACAGAAGTAAAATGTCTATTAAGAGGCCCTAATGACAAATCAAAGAGTCAGAGTGGACTTTTGCTTCTGTCATTCTGAGACAAAGTTGGTTCCCTAATAAATGCTACCGCTGAAACCAACCAAAGTGACTGAAAAATAGTTTGAATTATAATTTTAAGTGAAACAATAAGCTGACAAATTAGTGAGGACTACTTAGAGACTGAAAAACTAAACGGAGGTCAGAAGCAGACATAAGCAGAAAATGTGTCGGGGTTTTGGCTTTGAGCATAATTGCTACACATACTGCTGATTTCTGTGGAGAAAACACTAGGAGATAGACCGGCTATCTGGCCAGGAGGAACACCTCCCATTAAGAGACCAGGACATTGGGAAGACTGTGACATACCCAGCAGATCTTCGGAGGGAAGGCAGTGAGAGTGGTTGGAGGGAGGACGCAGATGTGAGGCTGAAGGAGGAAGCAGGGAACCCTGAGCATGGCTACCGAACCCTGGGGCTTGTTCCTGGCCCCTAGTGGCTTCTGGGGAAGAGGTAAGTTGAACACAAAAGGAGTGGCCTGCTCTCACCACAGACTTCTGGTATCTTAACATCAGGAGATACCATGACCACCACGGATACTTGAGCTGGCAGGGATTGCTGCTTGAAGAGGTGGTAAGGGCAGGACTACAGCCTGTGTGGAACCCAGAGGGTGTGAGGTGGGAACATCTGCAGTGGACCAGGGCCAGGAATGCCCAACTCCCAAGGCCGGATATGCTCCTCTAGGAGACTTTAGCGTTAGGGTGACTGTCAGATCTATGCAGAGCAGGGCTCTCTTGGCCATGGGATGTAGTTGGTCTGATCTGAGCACCATCTTGCCTGCTGGTCTCTCCTAGGGCCCCAGCCTGGCTGCACCTACTTGCAGCACAGTCTTGAATGCCCACCAGGGAACCTCATCATAACTTCTTGGCTGGCAGAGGCAGACCACACCTGACCCTTGAAGCGCTCCTGCAGAGCAGACCCTGCTGACACTCACCAGCCCACCCGCACCGCCCTCCCACCATAGCCTGGTCCCTCTGATTTGTAGGCACAAACATGCTCATGGCCACCAACCCACTGCTTTGCCCAGGTGTGCACACAGGCCGACTTTACCTCACCTGCCCCACCAGCACTTGTGCATGCACACATCCCACTGTGCTACTGAAATAAAAAATAAATAAATAAAAAAGCAGAAAAAGCTAGAAAATGTTGAAAATTGGCCACAATGTGCTTTATATGAGCTCCAAATTAAATGTTTTGGAACAATGTTATTGTATTTATTTTGGTCATTTACTCGGTAGTTCAGTTATATATCTTTGATGGTTAATCTGTGACAGGTGTACTATAGTCACTGACCTAGATTTCACTTAGGGATGCACAATGATGACCTGAATCTCTCATGCAGGTTACAACTAGTAGAGGGGGATAAAAAAGAATTTAGAATGTACTATTTAGAAAAAAGACACTTTCAAATAAAAAAGAGTGGCATATTGTAAATAATCAGGATAATTTGATAGAGAGGATCAGAAAAGAGAAATTTGCATAGATGAAAGGATTATAGCAGCTCACCTTGAAGACTCAGGGAATGTGCTAAAGAATAGTAAGGAGTAGTCAAGTGAAGAGTTATTTAAAAAGGTCTTTTAAGTGGGGGAAATACAGGCTGATGATTCTGTATCTGCTATAAATGTATACTGGAAATGAGCCAATACATGAATGTTATATTGTTGCAGACAGGCTTCTGTTGGAGTTAGGGTTTACATGTAAGCAGAGGGAAGGATCTACAATGATCTATGTGGTAATGCGGTTAGACCTGGAGACATTTATGTGGACTCATGTTTCATATAACGTCGATGCAGATAGTTACTCACAGAAATATTTATAGGTGTATTAATATAGATCTATCATCTCTATTGGTCTGTCATCTATCCATTGGTCTATCTTATCTATCTATCTATCTTATCTGTCTGTCTATACCATGTTTTCTTACTCTGGTTGTTAAGAAAACCCAGAAGCAAGGACACCGAAGTAGCCACAAGCATATCCAGCACTCAGATATTAACTTCTAATAACATTCTATAATAAAAAAAAACTCCTCGAACAAATAGTTGATTCTAAGACTGAAGCAAAAAAAAATATGCAAAATGAGACTTGAGCATCTTGCTGTACAAGAAAATAAGGAAGCCCCCCTCAGCAAAACCAAGCTACCTTAATGAGGAAGTAGTAAAGGAAAGTAGGAGCCAATAGAAAGATCTCCCAGTGGCCAAAGCAGAAAACATTTGAGTAACAAAATAAATATTATTGGCTTTTAATTCAAATTATAAAATAAATATACACAAATCATACCGATATAAATAAATGCCTGAATAAATAAATAATGGGAGAAGAGACAAGTCTCTCATGCGGAATTCCACATGATGTATTTATATGCTCTGCCCTAAAGCTGGGGAGCATAAGCCTTCAACCCTTCAGGGTGGACCGTGCCTAGTGATTTCTTTCTAAGAATGACAGTATGGGAAGGGAGAAGAGAAACACTTTACATCACAAAACCTTGAGAAACACTATCTCATACAGGTGACTAAGGTCAATATCAACCATGAAAAATCATTTTGATACCTCAATATCTTGCTTATAAGTAAGTATGATATACTGAAATGACAGTTCTGTGATATTTTGCCCCCAAACCCATAACCACAGTAAACTATGATGCAAAACCCTTGACAAATTCCAAAGTATAGGCCCTCTGCAAAATACACACCCAGTATTCCTGGACACAGTCCAAGTCATCACAAGCAAAAAAGTCTGAAATACTACCACAACAAGTACAAATCTAACAAGACCAGATGACTAAATAGAATGCAGTATCTTGGATATAATTGAGAAACAGAAAAAGGACTTAAGGCTAAACTAAGAAAATATGAATAAAGTATGAACTTTAGTTAATAATTGCAAGGTTTGTTTCCGAGGATAAAACGAAGAAACTGAGGCCAGCACCAAAATAATCCAATGCAAGGGAATTTATTCAGGCTCCC
>CAUYQU010027913.1:0-21154 GCA_963574635.1 Cheracebus regulus
GAAGGTAGCAGTTCTGAGTGAGTTTCTTAATCCTGAGTTCTAGTTTGATTGCACTGTGGTCTGAGAGACTGTTCGTTATGATTTCCATTCTTTGCATTTGCTGAGGAGTGATTTACTTTCAATTATGTGGTCAATTTTAGAGTAGGTGTGATGTGGTGCTGAGAAGAATGTATATTCTGTAGATTTGGGGTGGAGAATTCTGTAAATGTCTATTAGGTTTGCTTGGTCCAGATTTGAGTTCAAGTCCTGGATATCCTTGTTAATTTTCTGTCTCATTGATCTGTCTAATATTGACAGTGAAGTGTTAAAGTCTCCCACTATTATTGTGAGGGAGTCTAAGTCTCTTTGTAGGTCATTAAGACCTTGCTTTATTTATCTGGTTGCTCCTGTATTGGGTGCATATATATTTAGGATCATTAGCTCTTCTTGTTGCATTGATCCTTTTACCATTATGTAATGCCTTGTCTCTTTTGATCTTTGTTGGTTTAAAGTCCATTTTTTCAGAGGCTAGGATTGCAACTCCTGCTTTTTTTTGCTCTCCATTTTCTTTGTAAATCTTCCTCCATCCCTTTATTTTGAGCCTATTTGTGTCCTTTCACTTTAGATGGGTTTCCTGGATATAGCACATCAATGGTTTTTGACCTTTTATCCAATTTGCCAGTCTGTGTCTTTTGACTGGGGCATTGAGCCCATTTACATTTAAGGTTAATATTGTTATGTGTGAATTTGATCCTGCTATTTTGATGCTAGCTGGTTGTTTTGCCCATTAGATGATGCAGTTTCTTCGTCATGTCAATGCTTTTTACCATTTGATACATTTTTGGAGTGGCTGGTACTGATTTTCCTTTCTATGTTTAGTGCTTCTTTTAGAAGCTCTTGTAAGGCAGGCCTGGTGGTGACGAAATCTCTCAGCAATTGCTTGTTCATAAAGGATTTTATTTTCCTTTCACTTACAAAGCTTAGTTTGGCTGGATATGAAATTCTAGGTTGAAAGTTCTTTCCTCTAAGGATGTTGAATATTGGCCCCCACTCTCTTCTGGCTTGTAGGGTTTCTGCCGAGCGATCTGCTGTGAGTCTGATGGGCTTCCCTTTGTGGGTAAGCCAACCTTTCTCTCTGGCTGCCCTTAGCATTTTTTCCTTCATTTCAACCCTGGTGAATCTGATGATTATGTACCTTGGGGTTGCTGTTCTTGAGGAATATCTTTGTGGTGGTCTCTGTATTTCCTGGACTTGAATATTGGCCTGCCTTACTAGGTTGAGCAAGTTCTGGATAATATCCTGAAAAGTGTTTTCCAGCTTGGATTCATTCTCTCCATCACATTCAGGTACACCTATCAAAAGTAGGTTAGGTTTTTTCACATAACCCCATATTTCTTCGAGGCTTTGTTCATTTCTTTTCACTCCTTTTTCTCTAATCTTGCCTTCTCATTTTATTTCATTGAGTTGATCTGCAATCTCTGATATCCTTTCTTCTGCTTGATCAATTTGGCTATTGAAACGTGTATATACTTCGTGAAGTTCTTGTGTTGTGTTTTTCAGCTCCATCAGGTCATTTATATTCTTCTCTAAGCTGTTTATTCTTGTTAGCATTTCATCAAACCTTTTTTCAAGGTTCTTAGTTTCTTTGCACTGGGTTAGAACATGTTCTTTTAGCTCAGAGAAGTTTGTTATTACCCACCTTCTGAAGCCTGTTTCTGTCAATTCATCAGATTCATTCTCCATCCAGCTTGGCTTCCTTGCTGGTGAGAAATTGTGATCTCTTGGAGGAGGAGATGCCTTCTGGTTTTTGGTGTTTTCATTCTTTTTGCACTGGTTTCTTCCCATCTTCTTGTATTTATCTACCTGTGGTCTTTATATTTGGTGACTTTCAGATGGGGTCTTTGAGTGGATGTACTTTTTGTTGATGTTGAACTTATTTCCATTTTTTAGTTTCCTTCTAACAGTCAGGACCTTCTGCTGTAGGACTACTGGAGGTCCACTCCAGACTCTGCTTGCCTGAGGATCACCTGCAGGGGCTGCAGAACAGTAAGGGTTGCTGCCAGTTTCTTCTTCTGTTATCTTCATCCCAGAAGGGTACCCACCAGATGCCAGCCTGAGCTCTCCTTTATGAGGTGTCTCTTTGGATATATGGGGGTTGGAGAGCTGCTTGAGGAAACAGTCTGATCCTTATAGGAGCTCAAGAGTTGAGCAAGGAGCTCTGTTGCTCCATTCAGAGCTGCTGGGCAGGTACATTTAAGTCTCCTGCATCAGAATTCATAACCACCGTTTTTCCCAGATGCTCTCTCCTGGAAAGGTGGGGTTTTATTTATAAGTTCCTGACATGCTGCTGCCTTTTTTCAGAGATGTCCTGCTGAGCAAGGAGGTAGCCTAGTCACAGTCTGCGAAGCAGAGGTGTTGCTGAGCTGCCATGGGCTCTGCCCAGCTGCTGTTTGAGCTTGCTTGCAGTTTTGTTTACAGAGATACAGTTAGAACTGCCTCAGTAATGGCAGTCTGCCTCAGTAATGGTGGACTGCCTCAGTAACAGCTGACACCCTTCCCCCCACGGAGCTAGACCATCCCAGGTCCAGCCACACTTGCTGCAATACTCTCAATCCAGAGCATTTCAGACTGCTGGTCTTTGTTGTGGTGGGACCTGCTGAGCCAGATCACCTGGCTCCCTGTTTCAGCCCCCTCTTTTTCAGTTGAATGGGCGGTTCTGTCTCCCAGGTGTTTCAGGCACCAGTTGAAATGGCCACTCAGATTTGTGTCAGTTTTTGTGCAGAGACACACAGCACTGACTGAAATAGCCGTGCTGGAAACTCTTGGTGCTTTTCAGCCCAGGAATCTCCTGGTCTGTGGGCAGTAAAAAGTCATTTGGAAATGCGGTGATCACTCACCCTCTCTCTGCATTGTTCTCTCTGGGAACTGCTCTGTAGCTGTTCCTATTCGGCCATCTTGGATCTCCCCCCTCCCCAAGTTGTTTTTATAAACACTTACCATCTCTGGAATCACTTCAGAAAATCTTTGAAATATAATGTCTCACAGTCCCTTCCTGTTTTAAATGCATATGGTAGAGGCAGCCACATTGAACTAGAACTATCTTGGAGTTCACTCAACAGAGACCAGGATAGAGGCAAAGAGCCCAGAACATATGCCATGGAAGACTCCACACTGCTTATGCCAAAGTACATATAAATTCATTCTGATGTCATCTTAAACCTAAGATTGGGATAATAAACTTCAAAATATTAAATGATATAAATTAAATATTTAATAAATGTTTATTAAATATTGTTTTCTATTTTAAACTATTACAAATATATATACTTACTATTTATATATTTATTAAATATATTTAAATTTAATATAAATACATAGTAAATATATTTATATTGTTATAATTAAAATACATTTATAAAATAAATTTGAATATTAAAATTCTTGCCCAGCTTACTTAATGTTTTTTAACATGTGAAGCAACCTTGCTTTTTAATGCAGGGCTTAAGTTTGGGGGCTAAACAAGAAGAAGATGGCTTGTATTCCAACCATCCTTGAAACATTATATTTTAGAGCAATTACTATAATAAAACTCTGCTAGAAGAATGCTTCCTTTCAATGTTGCATCAGATAGAATCTGGTCTTGGAAATAAGCTGAGAGATAACAGGCATCAAGTTTGAATTTAAAAAGGTGAATAAGAACATAGTGATCATCTCAATTAAGATTTTAAGATAGAAATCTTAGTTTAAAGCCAGTCTTGCCTTGAAAAAGCTATTTACAACTTTTAATGAAAAATACAAATAAGAATGAATCAAAGATCTTTCATTTGAAGTTTGAAATTTCCACTGTAAAATTACATGTCAAAAAATGTATGAAGTCTCTTCAAGCACTGACTGTTGTTACCTTACAGACACTAAGCCACTTTGAACATACACTCACAGCACCGAAGGAAACTGTCCACCTGAACTATTTCTTCTTATCTCTTCAGCATGAAGTTGAACTTTTCAGATGACTTTAATATGAATTAGTTGTATTTTGAAATTAAATATTGATTTATACCAATTTTTCATCAATATGATGAAACCTTGTCTCTACTAAAAATACAAAAGTTAGCCAGGCATGAACCCAGAGGCAGAGGTTGTAGCCATGAGCCAAGATCACGCCATTGCACTCCAACCTAGGCAACAAGAGCAAAACTCTGTCTCAAAAAAAAGTTATATTGATATATCTGAGAATACATTATTTCCCAGGTTTGGTTGGAAGATCTTCAAGAACACATCGTTGGAGGGATGGTTAATAGATACAAAAAAAATAGAAGGAATGAATAAGACCTATTTGATTGTACAACAGGGTGATTATAGTCAATAATAGCATAATCGTACATCTTAATTAACTGAAAGAGTGTAATTGTATTGTTTGTAACACGAAGCATAAATACTTGAGAGAGTGGATGCTGCATTCTCTCTGACGTGATTATTTCACATTGCATGCCTGTGTCAAAATGTCTCATGTACCCCACAAGTATATATGCCTACTATGTACCCACAAAAGTTAACATTAGAAAATTTAAAATTATAAAAATATGAAAAAAGCATATATCAAGGATAAAAATATCATATTACTATATTTCTGTCTATTGAAGCACTGACTATATGCACGAGCTAAGCATAGCCCAGCCAAGCCTGGATCTTCTCAGATGCACAGAATCTATTCTACTAAATCCAAACAAGACAGCATAAATACTGTCAGGGTAACAAAGCTTGCCCTGCATTCAAAAATGACCTTATAATTGTTAACAGCTGTAATTTGCTAAACCATTTTCCTTGAGGGGTATTTTCTCCCTTTTCTTTCCAGTCTTGAAGTAGAATTTAGATCTTCAATATACTTCCACTGTTATAAAAATGTTATTAAACCTTGACATTCTTATTAGGTTAAAATTCACACTATTTTACATTTATCCAGGTTTTGTAGGAAACCACATATTTAGCAACAGATGCTATATATTGTTATAGTATTAGCCACTTGCTTTATGAACCCAAGTTCTGTAATTTGACTTCCTTCCTATGAATCCTATTCAGTCACTTCCTAGATAGGTGGCTTTGGCAATTTGTTTAACTCTGCATTTTCTCACCTAAGGTAGTAACTAACCTTTTTAAAAAAATTATTAAGTAATATTTTTTTTGAGACAGGGTCTTATTCTGTCTCCCAGGTTGGAGTACAGTGGTGCAATCACTGTCAATGCAGCCTCAACCTTCCACACTCAAGTGATCCTCCCTCCTCAGCCTCCCAAGTAGCTGGAACTATAGGCATGAACCACCACACTTGGCTAATTCTTATCTTTTGTAGAGATGAGGTCTCACTGAGTTGTACAGGCTTGTCTTGAACTTCTGGTTTCAAGCAATCTTCCCACCTCAGTCTCCAGTAGTGCTAGGACTACATGCTGGGTCATAACTAACTCTTAATAGCTGTTATGAATAATACTTAGTGTCTAACACATAGTAAACAGGAAATACAAATTATTAAAAACATTCTGTACAGCAATTAAGTTATATTATAAATCTTTTCTAAAGTTTCACTGAATCACAAAAATTTTAAGCAGTTGAATCCAAAGGCCTGACTATTTTAGAAGTATTAAGAAAACCCAATTCTCAGTTTAGAAGAGAGTTAAATCAGCACAGGAGTGAAAGACTGCCGTACTGGGAGAGATCATTGAGGAAGAGAGACAAGAAAAAATAAAACAGCAGCCTGAATACAGGAAGACAATTCCAGAGTGTACTTAGAGTTATATAAAATATGGAGTATGAATTAAAGACTTTAATAATAGGAACATGAAAGAAGAAAAGCAATACTAACTTAGGGATGGTTGTAGTAGATCACATAAACGCAAAAGCAGATTTATATTAATGCCATCAAATGATAGCTATCAAGCATTTAGGAGTAGAGGTCATCTTTGTTTAGGAATTGAGAAATTAAAGAAACTGTCCAGATTATTAGGAAAATTTTCAAGACAAAGTAGGACCTGAGTTTTTCCTCAAGGTGAAGTAAGAATTCAATAGGGAGCTAATAAAGTGGCATTCCTGGGAGACAGAGTTGGATGAGTGGCAGTAGAGAAGGCACCGTGCCCAGCATATCAGACATTCCAGTCTAGCAAGCTAGGGAAGTTCCAGAGAAGACAAAATATAAAATTGGCAAATTCAGGGAGAATCTGTATTGATAAAGCATTCTAATACAAGGAGCTTTCTGTTCATTCTATGGGTGAAGTGGAGCCATTCAATGATGTATACCTGCTTGGCTGTCTGTTTTGTGTTTAACTGAAGAGTGATGTTATCCAAAGTAAGCCACTTAAAAAGCGATTGCAGAAGTTCAGGCATGACCTGAAAAGATGTAGGACTTGAACAGAATGAAATAAGAGTGTAAAGGAAATGCCTCATCAAACGGCATTTTCTTTAAGAATGTCGAAATCAGTGAGTAAGTGGTGTCTTAAGGTTTTCTCCGTTGGACTTGATGGGATCATGGTGACAGTATGACAAGCTAAAATCCAGGTGTTGTGTTGAAACTAAGGGAAGATTAACAAGAAATTGTCCCTAAGCTTTAAATGTGCCCATCTAACATTATGGAATTACTAATGGCCAATTCAATGCCTGTCTTTTGATAATGCTGTTTCAATTTTCTCCATGTCTCCAGGAAAAAAGGGATAAGGAGATAAGCCAATTTTCTTCTAAAAATCTACTTTGTGGTTTTTTTTTTTTTTAGATTCAGACAGCGCTACCACAAAATTAATGATTTCTTTACCAACTGCACTTGCTTCATTTTTTCCCCAAGGCCCTCCAGGCTACTCCTCTGGAGAGTATACAAAGTTTCCGCAGAGCTATTTTTGTAATCTAAAGCAGTTGTGCTTTCAGGCCTGATGCTACAACTGTAATTTTAATTTATCAACCTGCCAGTCAGTGAAATGCTGTAAAAACGTTCGAAAGTTTAAACCCATCATTTATTTCTGCACCTGTCAATGACACTTTTCTGTACTTGTCAAAATCATTTAAACTGCGCTATGAGGGCATATACAATATCACCAATAAATTGGGTAATCAATCACGTATATGCATATTTTGACAGTGGCTTCTTGAATGCATGGACTCCAGGATGCATTTTTAAAAAGTAGGAGCTCATTACTGTTCAATAATAAAATACAGTAGAGTCATCAAAAAGAGTCTCCCTCAGTCTTTACAATTAAAAAAAATGTCATAGGAAACAGAGGGGCTGATTGTGCCTGAAATGGCTTTTATTTCTTCAGCAAAATGTTCTCCATGGGGAAAAGGAAGTAATTGCAGATTATAGCAGGCAGGAATATAGTGTTACATGGAGAGAAGAAAATGTATAGGATCATTAAATAGATTTATTTAAGTTCTGCTTATAAAGAAAGCAGTGGTGCAGTACTTTATAGCTGATGATATTTCAAAAGAGTGTTATCAGCACTTCCACCACTATCTAATTTGTTCACATAATAAAGTGTCACATTAGACCCAGTATCACAATTCATATCAGTTTTACTTCAAAAATTGGTATCGTTATATATCATAGGCGACCCTGGCCCCCAAAAAATTTGGATGAGATCTTTCATCACAATAATTGAGGAATTTTTAAAAATCAATCTAATAAAGAGAGAAACTGTACAATCATTAAATTCATCCAACCCAGTAACAAATCTGGTGTCATTTAGGCTGTGTTTCAAAGATAAAATGTTGTTAAAATTGTAACTTAAATAATATTGGCTAAATAATCTAACCTCTAAACTCTTGGTTGTAGCAATCCTAATCATTTATTTATTTTAAAAAAGCAAATCTTATAAGAAACCTTAAAGTCTATGGAAGGATTTATGACTACTTCATAACATGTCACTCTAGCTAAACTAATTTATAGACATCAAGTATTTCTACATAAGAAAATCAATCAGTAAAATTGACATGCATAAGGTCTCACTCATAGGAAGATCTTTTTTTTAAATTTTCTCTTACCTCTTTATTAATCTATTTTTTTGTGAAGCAATTTAGTTTCTGTTCAGGTTTTTTTTTACATTGTACTTTAGGTTTGGGGTACATGTGCAGATCATGCAGGATTGTTGCTTAAGTACATACACAGCAAGGTAGTTTGGCTGCCTTCATCCCCCCGTCACCTGTATCTGGTATTTCTCCCCATGTTATGCCTCCCCACCCTCCCCACTCCCTGCAGTCCTCCCCTAACCCCCACACCAACTGACAGCAGTGTGTGATGCTTCCCTGTGTCCACGTGTTCTCATTGTTCAACATCTGCCTATGAGTAAGAACATGCAGTGTTTGGTTTTCTGTTCTTGTGTCAGTTTGCTGAGAATGATGGTTTCCAGATTCATTCATGTCCCTACGAAGGACACAAACTCATCGTCTTTTATGGCTGCATAGTATTCCATGGTGTATATGTGCCACATTTTCTTTATCCAATCTATCGTTGATGGACATTTGGGTTGGTTACAGGTCTTTGCTATTGTAAACATTACTGCAAGGAACATACATGTGCAATTGTCTTTATAACAGAACAACTTATAATACTTTGGATATATACCCAGTAATGGGATTGCTGGGTCAAATGGAATTTCTATTTCTAGGTCCTTGAGGAAGTGCCACACTGTCTTCCACAATGGTTGCACTAATTTACACTTCCACAAAAAGTGTAAAAGTGTTCCTGTTTCTCCACATCCTCTCTGGCATCTGTTGTCTCCAGATTTTTTAATGATTGCCATTCTAACTGGTGTGAGATGGTATCTCAATGTGGTTTTGATTTGCATTTCTCTAATGACCAGTGGTGATGAGCATTTTTTCATATGTTTGTTGGCCTCATATATGCCTTCTTTTGAAAAGTGTCTGTTCATGTCCTTCACTCACTTTTGAATGGGCTTGTTTTTTTCTTGTAAATCTGTTTTAGTTCTTTGTAGATTCCGGATATTACCCTTTTTCAGATGGATAGATTGCAAATATTTTTTCCCATTCTGTTGGTTGCTGGTTTGCTCTAATGATTGTTTCTTTTGCTGTACAGAAGGTCTGGAGTTTAATTAGATCCTATTTGTCTATTTTGGCTCTTATTGCCATTGCTTTTGGTGTTTTACTCATGAAGTCCTTGCCTATGCCTATGTCCCGAATGGTTTTGCCTAGGTTTTCTTCTAGGGTTTTTATAGTATTAGGGATTATGTTTGGATCTTTAATGCATCTGGAGTTAATTTTATTGTAAGGTGTCAAGAAGGGGTCCAGTTTCTGCTTTCTGCACATTGCTAGCCAGTTTTCCCAACACCATTTATTAAACAGAGAATCCTTTCCCTATTGCTTGTTTTTCTCAGGTTTGTCAAAGATCAGATGATTGTAGATGTGTGGTGTTGCTTCCGAGGCCTCTGTTTTTTTCCATGGTCTGTGTCTCTGTTTTGGTACCAGTACCATGCTATTTTGATTACTGTGGCCTTGTAATATATTTTGAAGTCAAGTATCATGATGCCTCCAGCTTTGTTCTTTTTGCTTAGGATTGTCTTTGCCATGCGAGCTTTTGGTTCCATGTGAAGTTTGAAGTGGTTTTTTCCAGTTCTGTGAAGAAGGTCATTGGTAGCTTGATGGGGATATTGTTGAATCTACAAATTACTTTGGGCAGTATGGCCATTTTTATGATACTGATTCTTCCCAACCTTGAACATGGAATGTTATTCCATCTGTTTGTGTCCTCTCTTATTTCCTTGAGCAGTGGTTTGTAGTTCTCCTTGAAGAGATCCTTTACATCATTTGTTAGTTGTATTCCTAGGTATTTTATTCTCTTTGTAGCAATTGTGAATGGGAGTTCGCTCCTGATTTGGCTCTCTGTTTGTCTGTTGTTGGTGTATAGGAATGCTTGTGATTTTTGTACATTGATTTTGTATCCTGAGACTTTGCTGAAGTTGCTTATCAGTTTAAGGATATTTGGGGCTGAGACAATGGGGTCTTCTAAATATATAATCATGTTGTCTGCAAATAGAGACAATTTGACTTCCTCCTGTCCTAATTGAGTGCCCTTTATTTCTTTTTCTTGTTGGATTTCTCTGGCTAGAAATTCTAAAACTATATTGAATAGGAGTGGTGAGAGAGAGCATTCTTGCCTAGTGCCAGATTTCAAAGGGAATGCTTCCAGTTTTTGCCCGTTCAGTGTGATATTGGCTGTGGGTTTGTCATAAATAGCCTTTATTATTTTGAGATGCATTCCATTAACACCTAGTTTATTGAGGTTTTTTACCATAAAGGGCTGTTGAATTTTATCAAAGGCCTTCTCTACATCTATTGAGATAATTATTTGGTTTTTGTCTTTCTGTTTATGTGATGGATTACATTTATAGACTTATGTATGTTGAACCAGACTTGCATCCCCGGGATGAAGCCTACTTAGTCATGATAAATAAGCTTTTTGATTTGCTGTTGCATTCAGTTTGCCTGTATTTTATTGAAGATTTTTGCATCTATGTTCATCATGAATGTTAGCCTAAAGTTTTCTTTTTTAATTGAGTCTCTGCCAGGTTTTGGTATCAGGATGATGTTGGTCTCAAAAATGATTTGGGAAGGATTCCCTCTTTTTGGATTGTTTGGAATAGTTTCAGAAGGAGTGGTACCAGCTCCTCTTTGTATGTCTGGTAGAATTCTGCTGTAAACCCATCTGGACCTGGACTTTTTTTGGTTGGCAGGCTCTTAATGGCTGCCTCAACTTAAGCCTGTGTTATTGGTCTACTCAGGGTTTCAACTTCTTTCTGGTTTTGTCTTGGGAGAGTGCAAGTTTCCAGGATTTACCCATTTCTTCCCAATTTACTGGATTGTGTGCATAGAGTTGTTTGTAGTAATCTCTGATGGTAGTTCATATATCTGTGGAATCATTTTTTATTGCATCTATTGATTATTCTCTCTTTTCTTTTTTATTAGTCTGGCTAGCAGTCTATTTTGTTGACCTTTTCAAAAAATCAGCTCTTGTATTTGTTGACTTTTTAAATAGTTTTTTTGTGTCTCTATCTCCTTCAGTTCTGCTCTGATCTTAGTTATTTCTTGTCTTCTGCTAGCTTTTGAGTTTTTTTGATCTTGTTCCTCTAACTCTTTCAATTTTGATGATAGGGTGTTGATTTCAGATCTTTCCTTGCTCCTCATGTGGGCATTTATTGCTTTGAATTTCCCTCTAGACACTGCTTTAAATGTGACCCAGAGATTCTGGTGTGTTATGTCTTCATTCTCATTGGTTTCAAAGAACTTCTTTATTTCTGCCTTGATTTCACTGTTTATCCAGTCGACATTCAGGAGCCTCTTCAGTTTCCATATTGTGCGGTTGTCACTAGCAGACCTGCCCTACAAAAGCTCCTAAAGGAAGCACTAAACACAGCAAGGAACAACCAGTACCAGCCATGGCAAAAAAAGAACCAAATGGTAAAGACCGACAACACAATGAAGAAATTATGCCAACCAAAGGGCAAAACAACAAACCAGTAACAAAATGGCAGGATCAAATTCACACAGGAAGAACTAATCTTAAGTGATGGTTCAGAATCACATTTAAAACAAACAAAGCTTTGAGAGGTGTATTAACTCACACAACCAGCACTGTTTCCACATTGTGATCAGTACTGTTTTCAAGGCACGTGAGTTTTTGTTTTTTTGTTTTTTTTAATTTTATTTTAAGTTCTGGGTTACATGTGCTGAACGTGCAAATTTGTTACATAGATATACATATGCCATGGTAGTTTGCTGTACCTGTCAACTCATCATCTAGGTTTTAAGCCCTGCATGCATTAGGTATTTGTCCTAATGTTCTTCCTCCCTTTGCACCCACCTCCGACACTCCCCAGTATGTATTTAACTCCCAGTGTACGTGTATTCTCATTGGAACATGAGTTGAACATGAGTTTTATACAGTGCCAAGCCACATTGGAAAGGGTAATCCTATAGTCAGACTACTGAAAGATGATATATTTACTGAATGTGTATATGAATGAAATAGAAATGGTGGATAAGATTTAGATGTCATATATAGAAATACTACATGAAGAGAGTTGTTATTGCTTCAAATTAAAATGAGATCTTAGTCTCATATTCTTTTAATATCAGTCCTGAAATCAATCACTAAAAATAATGCAATATAAGTGCTTTGATTTCATTCGACTACCTTCAAATCATCTCAAAGAAAGCTAATTAAACTTACTTGAAGAGACCTCATTACTTTTGTTTAGCTCCACTAAATATACCAAAGACTGAATTTTCAATTAAATTATACTTGATTAAATAATTTTTGGCAGTTTAAACAGCATTTATTTCAGACAATTTGAAGTATTGACTATTCTTTATGTTCTTCAATGAATCTTTACTGATTCTCATAAAGACAAAATAGTCTCATAAAGACCATCATTCCTTTAATATTGAAAAACTGAGATACACAGACATAATGATATCTCCATAAATACACACAGAATATTATTGTTAGCCCTTTTGGAATGGAGTCCAGTCTGGGACTTTCTTTCGCTTACAAAGCTGGCAGTTTCATGCATCTTACCACCTCATGTTTTCTTCTGAGTTTCATCTGCACTTGAATGTCTAAATAATAGCTTTAATTATTGAGGAAAATAAGTATGTATGTAAAAAGTTATTTATTGCTTTTATATGCATTGTGAATTCAAGATTTGCACTATAAAAGTGCTAGCAAAAGTTTTAAAGCTTCACTTCCCAATTACATTCTGTTCAGCCAGCCAGGAATGACTGATCTTTATTTCATCAATCCCAAAATGTGACCCTTTCAACACTTTTAATGACATTTTCAAAGTACAGAAATACTTTTTGATTCAAAAGGATTTTCTACCATACTCTGCAGAACAAATCAGCTATCAGAGTATAATCAATAGCTGCCAACTATTAGCAAAAGCCACGCATCACTTATGCTTTAAGAGCTTATCAAGAAAAAAATGCATTGAGTGGCTATATTTTGGCATGCTAACTAAGGTAGATATTAAAATGAAAAGTCAATCCTCAAATGTTTCATGTTTTTAGAAATCTTATTTCCTTAGTAAAAATTTCACTAAATCATACAAACATACATACCATTAGAAGATGCAGGCCACATTCAACTTTGAAATGAAATAACGTGCTTCTAGTTTTATTTATTGTTAGGCAACCAACTACAGTTTCCCCTGAGCTTCAATGAAAAGGAAATAAAAGATGAAACACTTGTTGAGACATTTCTTCCAGGCTAAATTATATCATGCCAGTGGTATTTCAATGAAGTGTATATTACAGCCCAATTGGATACTAAAAGCCTTGAAAGCCTTTTAAAAAGTGAGATTCTCTAGAGAAGTTATTTTAAAGATGTGTTCTGTAAATCATGGGCTGTTGATTACCTAGGATAAGCACTCCAATTTCCCAGGTAAAGTCACCAAGTCACAAAGTCACCAAGGCACAAATTAAGGGACTGTTCAATAAATCAAAGCATTCACTCCTAATTTTCTTAAGATGCCAGGTTTTAGTTTGAAGCTCTTGAGAAAGGATTTGACAGCATTGCTGCCCTTTCTGTGAAGAATAGCTGTCTAATTTCATTAAGTGCATCAATTCAACATTTGAAGGGCGCTGTGTAAGTGTAAAACATTATATGGTAACAATGTCAGTTGCTGTTCTAAACTAGCCTGCTAGACAGGGATAGTTTCCTACTATTGTGATTAAAAATTGAGCTTTCCTTCCATCTTACAAAGATAACAACACCAAATCATCACTGAAAGGGAATTTAGTAAAATAGTTAGAAATTTATTTTGGCAATGTCAGATGAAGAATTGTATCAAAATTATTTAGATTAAACTAGCAAATGTAGCTTTAAAGAATTATGCAACACACATTGTTTTTGAAAGCACTGTGAATTGCCTAACAG
This sequence comes from Cheracebus regulus, assembly GCA_963574635.1. Lineage (NCBI taxonomy): Eukaryota > Metazoa > Chordata > Mammalia > Primates > Pitheciidae > Cheracebus > Cheracebus regulus. The sequence continues at coordinate 13,898 of CAUYQU010027913.1, forward strand.
TACCCACCAAACTACAAATCAGGGATTAAAAACAAGAAGTGAATCTTATGATGCCATTTCATTCTAATCAGGACTTTATTTCCAGTATCTTTATGTTATTTTTGAATATTTATACAGTTATAATTACATAAAATTTATTCAATATTTCATTTAAGTTATATTGGTAAGTGCAAAGCAAGATGTGAGGATGGATTGGACTGCAGCTTCTCATAGTGGATACAGTAAAGCAGTACCAATCAGTGAATTGTTTTTACCATTTCATTTCAGAAAGTAGGAGTAAGCATTTTAAAACCTTTATAGCATGCTTATGTGACTGTGATATCCAAATGTATGATTTTGTACAAAAGTATCTGACTATAATAGATTAGAAATATTTTAAATAAAGAAACAAAAATTTGGTCCTTTACCACAATAAACCAGGAAGTCCTAGACAAGACTACATCTTTGCCTTTGGGGAGATTGTAATCTAATGAACAGGACAAAACAAATAAGTTGGTGTCTTAATACAAGGCATTTCTTGGGAATTCTAGTCTGCTGGAGAACATAAAATAAAAATGAACTGTTATCTGTAACATAAGTCATTCCTTGAAAACTCCTGAAAGAGAGGAAATAAAGTTTGGGGACTAGGAATACATAATGGCACGCAAAGTCAGGTGGGTTTAGTTTCTGTTTTGAGATAGGTAGTAGCAACATTTCACTGGACCAAAGGGCATCTTAAAAGAGACATTGGATGACATGCCTGGAAAATTAAACAATGACTATATCAAGGGAGTCTGGAAAGCCCTGAATATGTTTTAACTTTTCTTCAACTCCCTTCTCCCTTTCTCAGGCCTCCCACCTCTGCCTTCTTCTCTTTCTTACTTTCTTTTTCTCTTACTTTCTCTCTCTCCTCTTGACTCCTTTTTCTTCTCTTTCCTCTTCTCCTCTCCTCTCCTTCTCTTTCCCTCTCTCCTTACATTCTCTCCTTGTCCTAATTCTTCACCTCTATTCCTCCTTCTTTCTGCTGCTTCTCTATATTTTTTCTTGATTTTAAAAAATGCATGCCTTTCATCAAAAGAGAATATCTCAAAATATTAAGAGCCTTATATGACAAACCCACAGCTAACATCATATTAAACATGGAAAAACTGTAAGCATTCCCTCCTAAGACCTGAAACAAGACAAGGATGCCCACTGTCAGCACTCGCATTCAGCATGGTACTAGAAGTGCTAGCCAGAGCAATCAGGCAAGAGAAAAAACAAAAGGCATCCAAATAGGAAAAGAATTCAAGCTATCCCTTTTCACAGATGACATAAATGCCCTAAAGACTCTGTCAAAAGGCTTCTGCAACTGATACGCCACTTCAGCAAAGATTCAGCCTACAAAAATCACTGTACAAAAATCAGTAGCATTTCTATATACCAATAATGTTCAAGCTGAGAACCAAACCAAGAATGCAATCCCATATACAATAGCAAAATAAATAAATAAACAAACAAACAAATAAACAAACTAACTAAAGAATACATCTAACCAAGGAGGTGAAAGATCTCTACAAGGAGAACTACAAAACATTGCTCAAAGAAATCATACATGACACAAATAAATGGAAAGATATTCTATGCTCATGAATTGGAAATATCAGTATCTTTAAAATGACCAAACTGTCCAAAGCAACCTATAGATCCAGCACTGTTCCTGTTAAACTGCCAACATTGTTTTTCTCAGAACTAGAAAAAGCTATTCTAAAATTCAAAGGAACCCAAAAAAAGAGCCTGAATACCCAAAACAATCCCCTAAGTATAAAGAACAAATCCAAAGGCATTACATTACCCAACTTCAAACTACCCTATAAGGCTACAGTAATCAAAACAGCATGGTACTGGTACAAAAACAGACAATAGACCAATGGAACAGAATGGAGAACCTGGAAATAAAGCTATACATTTACAGCTATCTGATCTTTGACAAAGTCAACAAAAATAAGCAATGGGGAATGGACTTTTTATTCAGTAAATGGTGTTGGGATATCTGACTATCTGGACCCCTACCTTTCACCAAATACAAAAATTAACTCAAGTTGGATTAAATGTTTAAACATAAAACCTCAAACTATAAGAATATTTGAAAAAAACTTAGGAAATGCCACTCTGGACATCAACCTTGGGAAAGAATTCATGGCTAAGTCCTCAAAAGCAATTGCAGTGACAACAAAAATTGAGAAGTGGGACCTAATGAAACTTAAGAGCTTCTGCATGCAAGAGAAACTATCAAAGAAGTAAACAGAAAACCTACAGAATGGGAGAAAAATATTCATAAAGTATACATCTGACAAAGGTCTAATATTCAGAATCTATAAGGAATTTAAACCATCAAGCAAAAAACAAATAACTCCATTAAAAAGGCAGCAAAGGACATGAACAGACATTTCTCAAAAAGAAGATATACAAGCTGCCAACAAACATATGAATAAATGGTTATCATCACTAATCTTCAGAGAAATGCAGATCAAAACCACAATGAAATACCATCTCACTACAGCCAGAATGAATATCATTAAAAAAATCAAACAACAACAGATGTTGGCAAGGCTGTGGAGAAAAGAGAACACTTATACACTGTTGGTGGGAATGTAAATTAGTTCAGCTACTGTGGAAATCAGTCTGGAGATTTTTCAAAGAACTTAAAATAGGACTACCATTCAACCCAGCAATCCCATTACTGGGTATATATATCCAAAAGTAAACAAATTGTTCTACCAAAAAGGCACATGCACTTGCATGTTTATCACAGCATTATTTACAATAGCAAAGACATGACCAGGCGCAGTGGCTCACACTTGTAATCCCAGCAATTTGGGAGGTCGAGGTGGGTGGATCACCTGAGGTCAAGAGTTCAAGACCAGCCTGGCCAACATGGTGAAACCCCATATCTACTAAAAATACAAAAATTAGCTGGGTGTGGTGGCACGTGACTTTAATCCCAGCTACTTGGGAGGCCAAGGCAGGAGAACTGCTTGAACCCGGGAGGCAGAAGTTGCAGTGAGCCAAGATTGCACCAGTGCACTCCAGGTCTGGGCAACAAAGTGAGATCCACCTAAAAAAAAAAAAAAATAGCAAAGACATGGAATTAACCTAAGTGTCCATCAACAGTGGGCTGGATAAAGAAAATCTGGTACACATACACCATGTAATACTAAACAGACATAAAATTCATAAAAGTATGTCCTTTGTGGCAACATGAATGTGGCTGGAGGTCATTATCCTAAGTGAATTAATGATGTAGGAACATAAAACCAAATATACTGAATGTTCTTACTTATAACAAGGAGCTAAACATTGGCTACTCATGAACATAAAGATGGAAGCAGTAGAAACTAAGAACTACTAGAGGGGGAAGGGAGGGAAGGGGAAGTTTGAAAAACTATTGGGTATTATGCTATCTGGATCATGGGATCAATCATACCTCAAACCTCAGCATCACACAATACACCCAGGTAACAAAACTACACATACCTCCTGAATCTGAAATAAAAGTTGAAAAAAAAAAAATACATGCTTTCAACAAGGAGTTTTCTTTGCTTTGCAGATCTCACTATTGAAAGGAAAATTAATATATGTGAAATGTTCTCTGGGTACCAGAAATAACATAAATTCCTAATACCTCCAGCCTGTTCTCTTGCTTTGCAGTTGAGAAAAAAAATCTTACCATTAGCTTAATGACATATTTTTAAAATTAGGGTAAACCAAAAATGTCATTATTTTTTGATATTAGACCAGGATGACACTGGTCTCTATTTGGGAATTCACAGTTTATTCTCCCTGAGGAAATCAGTCATCCCAAAAGACAATCAAATACTGACATTTGACAGGCCGAATAAACTACTAAGACCCTTCATCACAATACTCCAATGAGGCCCACCAGTCAACAAGCCCTGCTCACATGTAACCCCCCGCGCCCCCCCCACACACACACACAAAAGCTCCCAGCCAGGTTTCTGATGCCTTGCCCTAAAATATAATCTAATCAATGAGCAAAGAATTGCCAGGCATTTGAGGAAATACTCTGACATGAAGGAAAATCAGATTTTCACAGAAATAGGGGAAATATAGAGTGCACAAAACTAAACAAAATAACTAAAAATAAAACATAATTAATGCCCCTAGAAATTGGAAAATGTATCTACATTTAAAAGTGTTACTTTAAAGAATATATGGAGAACAGGAAAAAACTTCTTGGAAATTAAAAAACTTTATAGCAGAAATGAAAAATTTAATACAAGTTTAAAATATGAACTTAAAGGATCAAAAAGGTAAAGAAATGGAAAATGGTAAAGAAAAGATTTTTAAACAGTTAGACTTTTACTCCAGGGATTCAATATCATGCTAATAGTGTTTTTACAAAAAGAAAACTTAGAGGACATTATTAAATAAGAATACAAGAAAATTTCCTAAAATTGAAAGATATGAGTTTTCAAATAAAATGTGCTGAGTATAATGAATGAAAGATGACCCAAACTAAAACAGATTACTCTAGATAAGACCTTAAATGTCTAAATAGAGGAATAAAAGCCACATATAAAGACGGAATAAAAGCCACATATAAAGACAGAATAACATCAAATTTCTCAAGATTAGAACTTGCAGACAATAGAAGAATGCCTTTAAATTTCTTTTGGTTACATGAATAGGCTTAATATAAAATGGAATGCTCAAAATTAGAGCCATTGAAGTATCTAATTCTCACTTCAACTTTTAAAATAATTAAATAAAATCAAAAAAATCAAAGCAGGATGGTTACCAGAATAACAGTGCCATTATAACCACATTAAAAAGAAAAGCTTCCATCAAAATTTTACAATGTGACAAATCCAGTACATTTTAAATATTGCATTCCACTCAATTTTGTGATATTCCATTTTTGATGAAAATATTATTCAGAAGAGAGGCTTCAGATAAAAGAAAAATTGGAGTAGAAATACATATGTTGAGATTTTCCAGTTTTACTACTAAGAAGTACCTTAGATGTCCTGCAATAATTGCTCGTAGGTATTTTTAACAAATGAATAATCATTAATATATTTCACAGATAAGCCAGTTGGTACTTCTTATTTACATAAAACTATATAGGCTGTGTACGGTGGTTCACGCCTGTAATCCTAGCACTTTGGGAGGCCGAGGCAAGGGATCACCAACGGTTGGGAGTTCAAAACCAGCCTGACCAACATGGAGAAACCCCATCTCTACTGAAAATACAAAATTAGCTAGGCATGGTGGCACATGCCTATAATCCCAGCTACTCGGGAGGCTGAGGCGAGAATCGCTTGAACCCATCAGGCGGAGGTTGCAGTGAACTGAGATCACAACATTGCACTCCAGACTGGGTAACAAGACCAAAATTCTATCTCAAAAAAAAAAAAAAAAAACAAAAACAAAAACAAAAACAGCAACTATATAAACTTTTAGTAAAACATTTAAATTGTTTTACTTTGAATCTCGTCACATTTTATAAGTTAGTTTTCATTTCTTCTGCTTCTTTAAAAGGCTTGGCCAGGTTGTTTTTTTGTAGTGAGATTAACAAATGTTGATCTGCACTGTATTTGTATACTAATGAATTTATCCAACATAATATGTGGGAAATAATACTTCTTCATGTATTTAGATATGTTTCTTTGAAACAAAAACAATTTTATGCATGTGATAAGAAATAGCCTCCTCAAAGTATACCTGTTTAAAAATGAGCAGCACAGATAGCAGATATAGAACTCTTTACTATCTGTACTCTTGACTACCAGGAAATGGAGCCAAACTCTAGAAAAATGCAGTGGAAGAAGAGATTCAAGTTATTCCTTTGGGTAAAAATCATCCCCTTTATAATATTCATTTGTAATCTAAATTCACAGCATTATCCCATCAGCCCAAAGCAATCCTCTAAAATGTCATTATACTTGCAGTATTACAATGTGTTTTTTTTTCAGGGCAGTATTTATGGAGGTCACTGGGCTACAACAACAAAATATTTTAACTCCAGGGAGAGTACAGCTTCATAGCATTAGTTCCTTTGAAAATTCTCTTTCTAAAAAGATTTTTACATTAGAAACCTCTGACATAAATAGTTTTCCTCAGATCCAATGTATCCAAATGTTTTGTAAAAACCAACATTTTGTGGTAGACATTCAGGGGTAATCTTATAACAATTCAGTTTCTTGCTTAGCAAAGTACAAGTTGGTAACAATTTGCCAAGCTGCCTTCTTCTGCATTCATTACTAACAACACCTACTCTTTCTCTCTTAGCACAGGAATGAACTTATATTCTATTATCAGAGTTGCCATGGCAACACTCTGTCCCAGAGTCACAACTTCCACAACTATAACATAATGATCCCCAGATTTTTTCGTATGCTCAAAAGACTATTCATTATTAGGGTTGACAACTCCAGTCTCAGTTAGCTGACCCAGTACCTTATTTAAAAAAAAAAAAAAACCTAGGTTAGTTGGATTACTTCATTTTCATACTGCTATGAAGAAACACTCATAATTTATAAAGAAATTTATAAATTTAAATGGGTAATTTATAAAGAAAAAGAGGCTTAATGGACTCACAATTCCACATGGCTGGGGAGGCTTTACAATCATGGGAGAAGGTGAAGAAGGAACAAGGCACATCTTACACGGCAGCAGGTGAGAGAGAGCATTTGCAGGGTAATTGCCCTTTATAAAGCCATCAAGTCTTGTGAGACTTATTCACTATCATGAAAACAGCACAGGAAAACCCACCCCCCATGATTCAGTTACCTCCCACTGGGTCCCTACCATGACACATGGGGATTATGGGAGATACAACTCAAAATGAGATTTAGGTGGAGACACAGCCAAACAATATCATCAGTAGTACAAAGAGGCCTTAAACCAAACCTTCTGCATGATGTGTTGGAGAAATAACTGGAGTATATGTGGCTGTATTCTGATTCCAGTCCACTTCTTTAAGTAGACTTGAATCAAACACAGGAATTTCATCAGATTTCATCTTCCCAGTAAGGTCTGTTTGATCAAACTGAGTCAGGCCAGCCATGGACCCCAGGATACCAGGTCCCACTTTCACTTCCTAATCCCCAGCCCCTCCTCACTGCCTTTAAAATTTTTTTTTTTTTTTTATTGCATTTTAGGTTTTGGGGTACATGTGAAGAACATACAATATTGTTGCATAGGTACACACGTGGCAGTGTAATTTGTTGCCTTCCTCCCCTTCACCTATATCTGCCATTTCTCCCCATGCTA